>CACSLK010035018.1:3286946-3298377 GCA_902706635.1 Striga hermonthica
AAAAATAAAGCGAAAATAAAGCGAAAATAAAGACACAAAAATGGGACAAACACTCAGCACCAAGTCGTTCTTCCCAGCCATGAGCGCGAGTCTGACCGGATCCACATGCATAAGCTCAGCCCCTCTCGTCGTCCGTACACCTCACCATCACCCGTTCAGCTCGTCCCAGCTCAAGTCGCCAGAAGCAGCAAGCAGCCGTACGTCGTGCACCTTCCCAGCTCGTTGTCCGTACAGCTTGTAGCCAGCCTTGCCCGTGTCCGTACACGTTGACCCACCGCCCGTACGCCTCATCTGTACCTCCCAGCAAAGAGCCCGCACGTTCAGCGCCCGTACAGCCTCGTGTCATCCGTTGCAAGTCCCATACATCACGTTCCGTACGCACCACCAGCGAGCCAGATTCGTACGCGTGGCCCCAACACCTCACCATCCCGGCGTTCGTACGCCAGCGAGCAGAACCTCGTGCGTCCTCAGCACCGGCATTCCGTACACACCCGTCTAACCCGACCGAGCCCCTCTCGGTCCAAATCCTTGATGAGCACGCCCGAGACGACCAGATCCGTGACCAGCACCACGGAACCAAACCAGCACGCCACAAACCCGGTTGACCCGTACCAGATCCGTCTGTCCCGACTCGATCCGGTTAAGTCGATCCATTTTAACGAGTCTTCTCTGATTTCTGATTTTTATTTGGAGCCTGATTTGTAGGGATGTCAATAAAACTCATAGGGTCGGGTATACCCGCGGGTTACCCACATTTTCGGGTCGGGTAAACCCGAGATAATCGGGTTTCGGGTTGGGTTGGGTAAAATTATGCTACCCAAATCCTGGGTTGGGTCGGGTCGGGTGCGGGTGTATTAGAAAAACTCATCACCCAACTCGATTACCCTACCCATTTACCCGCAACTATTGAATCTTATATATATAACTTATTATAAATATAAAAGTAGCCATGTGTTATTAATATTAAAAATTAAATTACTTATTATAATGTTGATTAATAGTTAAATTTTATTTTCCTTTTTATGATTTTATTATCAATTTTTTAATTGTACAATAAAATATTTAAATACTTAATTTCTAAACGTTATATTATTAAATAAACGATAAAAGATAAATAATTATATCTCATTATTTATTTTAAAAATAATATTTTATTTATTGTCGAACCTAGTTAATAAATTATTTGTTACATTATAATTAATTGTGAGCTTATTTTATTTTATTTTATTTTTTCATATGAAACGAGATGGGTCGGGTAAAGCTCAAATTTAAGAACTCGGGTTGCCGTTTAATTACCCGATGAAAACCCATTAACCCACCGGGTAAAATCCAACCCGAACCCGAAGATCACTAGTCGGGTAACGGGTCGGGTTTGGGTAGGGTAAATTACATGTGGGTTGGTTTCGGGTTTGTCAAAACTCGTACCCGACCCGACCCGATCCATTTACATCCCGACTGATTTGAGGTATATTGGCTTGAACCTTCCTCCATGAGCTTATAAATGATTTACAGTTTATTATAAAAATGAAAATTGGTGAATTTGAGCAAGATTTGAATTTATCGGGATTTTACGAGCTTGAAGCGATGATTTTTAGATCTCGGTTATTATAAGTGATAAAAAGGTGCTTATAATTTTATAAATCATATTGAATTTTCTTGAGGCTTAGGTTCGAATTTGGTGAATTTTGGAGTTCGTTTGATATGCTAACCGATTTTGTGAATTTGGATCGATAATACACGATTTTAGTTGGATGAGTTGTACGTTGAATGAATTTGATATTTTGACCAAAAACCATGCTTATGCTGAAGATGTTATGTATTAAATTTTGTGATTTTTGGATGTCATTTGATATAGTTGATAAATCAGGACTTTCACCGTATATTGTGATAATTTTAGAAATTAGTCCGAATGTGATTTAGTTGCAGGAATGTAAATTCCTTATGAATCATATAGAGATTAGAGTTTAAGTTTCGACTTAAAATGAGTTAGGTTATTCAAAAATTTAAAACCCTAGTTTTGTCCAGTTCCGAGAACCGGGTAAATTTTTAGATCCGAGTTTAATCACCCGAACCTAGTTCTGTTTAAATAACTTTAGACGTCGTAAGATTATAAATGAGTCTTTAGGTGTCCAAATGTAGTCGGTCAGTTGGTTAGTCGCAGAGGGGACCATAACCGCGCCTAAGAAGGTTACCGAGGCCATGTGCCTCGTAGCGAGTGGAATTAACCAACCGACGTGCAATAGCACGTACCTTCAACGCGTATCGTCGTCCCGAACACGTGTCCCACTCTCGTTCAGTCATTGGAGCCGAGCCATCGAGTACGTGCCCGTGCACCGAGTCCGATCAAATCGTTGTTCAACGCACGTGCGTCCGTCCGACATACAGTCAACGCGTAACTTTCCGTTAGTCATGGTCTAAGCATGCCTCTACGTCAGTGACCATGGCACCGTTTAAATCTTGTGCGTTGACAAAGCCGTGTCAGTCATGCTCGTGCGTGCCCCGAGTTGCTACGCTGAACCCAGACCACGGTTAAATCGAGCTGCACATAGTCTAGCGAGTAACAGTCGGTTTCAAGCGAGCCGCTAGTCCAGTCCAATCGAACTAGTCCGGGAAGTTCAGACGGTTCGAAGAAGAATCCCAATTTAGCTGAATAAGTTCGTCTAGACGATTCAGAAGTTAGTCCAGAACATCGATTTGAGCATGAACTGAGAGTGCAGTATTCTTCTGAACCCAGTCAGATTAGATCCAGTCAGAATGTAGTCCCACACTAGAAATATTTTCGAGAACTCTAGTATGCCTCAAAGACAATATAATTTTAAAATCAGCTCGTAAATTCCTAAAATGAGTTTTAAATGATTTGAAAACCAAGTGAACGAACCTAGTAAAATCAGAATAAAAATTCGAGTTTTCACATTTAGCCTAGTGCTTAGAATATTTTGCTCAAATATTTTGTAGCTTGAGGAGAGTCGAGCCTCCACCTGCTACACTGATAGTACAACATTTGCATTCGCCAGAATCCATGTGGGGACCTTGTACTCTGTATCTCATTGCTTTTAATTGCTTATACTGTCTAAGGTATGTGTGTGAGTAAATTGTGGGCCGAGACGGATGAGTGATCCCGTGTTGATCAAGAAATTCTCGTTGTGACTTAGATGAGTGGTGCGATACCTAGCCTGAGTCTAGGGTCCAAATGAGTGGTGTCGATGCCTAGCCTGGATATTTTAGGGAGGGGACCCCCTAAGTGTGCACATGAGTACCGGATTACCGATAGTCCCATAGTTAGCCTATTTATCTATGCATATTCCAATTTCATGATTCGTAATTAAATGTGATCCATATTTAGTGTCGGTTCCGATGGAGCACATTGATTATTTATGCTCACGCCCCCACTAATCATTTTATAGGTGACAGAGTCTCGCGTAGCGCGTGACCTGGATGATGTGGTGGTCATAAGCGAGGATATTTTTGTTATGACATGTCATGTAATATTTGAACATGTTTTGATTACCATGTTTTGTTTGCTGCATGTTTGTGTTGTTTGAACTTGTACTTGCTTCCGTATTTAGAACAGTATTTTAGAATTCAGAATTTCAGCTTATGCATGCCCAATTCCATTATCTTTCATAGCGCCTATTAGAGTAATGAATTTTATTTGGCTGCATGCATAGTAGTAAAAGAGAAAAGAGAAATAGATCATATTATGTTGAGTAGCATCCAACAGTTAGAAAAGTATTTTTGAAATAGTTAATATGAGTTTTTGAAAATTAAATCAGTGCTTTCAAATATTAAGCGCGAAAAAATTACTATGATTTTAGTAAGTTTAGGCGGGGTGTTACATAAGGCATCTGGGCTCTGGCATTGCTCGCGACTCACGGACTGCCTCGCAACTCATGTGATTTAGCTTTTGTGACTCGCAGATTTCTAGGGGCTAAGGCATCTGGCCTTTATGGCAGCCCGCGACTAGCAGAATTGTCTGCGACCCGAGAAATTTTGCTTAGAGTTTTTGCATTTTTCTTTGCCTGGGACTGATAGGTCGAAAAATGTGCACGTTTTATATATTTAATAGTGTATTTTTATACACTCAATTTAGTTGCACTTTTGTATTTTTCGACTTATTTATTATTTAGATGGATTTGTATACATTGATCTTTTTATGTTTATTTTCAGCATATTGGAGTATTTCTTTGTGGTGATGAAATTGTTGACGAGAGTACATGTAGCATTTATCGGGGTGCCCGAATACCGGATCATTACGGACCAAGCCAGGAAAAATGTAAAGACCACGACATATTAGGCCATAATATTTGAACACCTCATTCGGCCCACTTAATAATTTAATTGAAGAGAAGTGGCGTGGGGCTTAAAACTTGGAAAATTGGGAGAATTTTGAAGCACGCACTCACGTTAAGCACTCGTGTGACTAATTAGGAGAATTATTTAGGGAGTCCTAATGCAACCAGGATTTTTGCTACTTGGGGAAAAACATAGCAACATGAGGGAGGAGGATTGGATTTTTACGGAAAAAAGAAAAAAAAAAAAAGCAGCAGAGAAGAAAGCAAGCCGCAATCGTACAAGAAGCCTACACACGCGGAGGGAAGCCGCACTCGCACACGAGAGGATAATTTCATCTTCTCTTTTATCTTTTTTTATTTTGTCTTAGTATGTCAGGCTAGATTTTTATCCAGTTTGAGGGGATGTTTGAACCCTAATTTCGATTTGCCTATGAATTGGATGATCTATTTCTTTCGTTGGTTAATTGAGACGTCGTATTTATTTTTGTTGATGAGTTGATTTACGTTATCTGTGTTTAATGTTTATGAATTATGATGTTTAATTTAGTTTGGCTAGCTACGTTGAATGTTCATAATTTAATTGCTAGATTCAGGACTTTAATCCGTAATTGTTATTGTCTTGTTTCGTTAGTAGTAAACTAGGGGTCGTGCATCCTTAGGGTAGCGTGAACATAAGTTAAATGGTCCGAGCTTACGCGTCCATTGCTTAGACTGATCTATTTTCCTAGTGATTAATGCTGCTAGTGAATTAAATCTAGAGAGCTTATTCTAGGTTGTCCACTAGTTAGGCTTGGTCGAAGAACTTATTTCGACTAAATATTCTGTAAAGGAAAATTCGGTTAACAGAGCTTGTTGTTAGCTAGGATTGGTAATTCGTTAGCAATTTAAAAAAGGCGTCGAAATTAATTAACGGTAGATTTACATTGGGTGATAACTGAACCGAAAACTGGACTTCTCTTATTTATTTGATTTTTATTTTATTTTATTATTTTTAGTTTCACAAATCAATCCCCCCACCTTTATTGCTTTTGTAGTTTAGTTCAATTAATACGAAAATTGTCACGACTTAATTCCTACTCCTCGTGGGATCGACCCTTACTCGCTGATACTACTAGTTAGTAGAGGTTCGTTAAGGAAACATTATAAATTTAAATTTTCCGCGTCGCGACGCGCGGTCAGGGACTTGAATGAGAAACCGACCTGTGGTTGCCTTTTTAAACTTATGACCTGCGAGTGAGGAGCCGTGCATGTGGCTGCCCACTACGCTTTTGTAGCCCGTTTATTGGTCGTTAGAACACCAGTTTTGATCTATAAATTTGCATTTACTTTTTTTTAAAAAAAAAAAAAAAACTAAAGACTTACCTTAAATAGTGAGAAACAATCTAGCCTAAAACTTTTATTTTACTAAATACAGTAATTTCAACATATTTTTAATTTTTTCACCTTTAAACTCTGATAAATAAATTTCAAAAAAAAAAATATGAATTCAAAATCTGATAATAATAATAATAATAAAATTTGCAATATATTAGTGGGTATCTATTTTAAAGAAAATAATAAATATAATGTACACCATAAACGTAAACATATTTGTCATTTAAAAAAAATTACAACATATCCACATAAATTATCAATTTTTTCAATTATATGCAGATATGTATACAAAACCTGCAACATATACGGATAATTATTGGATTGTCATGTTACATGTACCCCAGTTTTATAGTCGGGGTTGCCCTAATTTTCTCCTCTCCCTAAAAATCCCATTATGCGGCTCACCATCGTCTCTTTCCTTAGGTGCTTGCGCGTCCTTGTCGGCTTGACCGGACTTTCGTCGGCGATCGGCCCCCGTCCTTGGCCCTGTTTGGTAAAGAAAATTTACCAAATGACAAAAAAAAATGTTTATTTTTTTATAAGTAACTAATAAGTATTTAGCGGGAAATTATTTTTTTTATATTGAATACAAACTTATTTATATGAATATTGAATTTCACGTGATCTCAATCCAGATCTAATTTCTAATATGTTTTTATTGTGTTTTTGTGCTTATTTTTGTGTTTTATGTGTAGTCGAGTCTTTTTAGGTTTATTTTAGTGTTGATCGGACCATTTTATCGTGTTATATGTATTCTTGTGTTCATCGTGTGTTTGTGTGTTTTGGCACATTTTCTCGTTTATTTTGGTGTTGATTAGGTCCACGTTGCAAAGATTGGAATGATTAGCAATTTTCAAGCCATTTCTGAGCCACGTGAACCATTGTCGAGCAATTCTGAGCCGTCCCGGGACATTTCCGAGTCACGACTCGTGCACCAGCCGCGCGCAGCACTCGCCCGCAAGCTTCAGCCCACGACGGCGTGAGAAGGCCGCACCCAACACATTGAGGCACTCGCTAGCCAAATGTAACCCGCAAGCCCACGAGACGCAGGGCACAGCTCGCCCGCTGACGCCTGTCCACGAGCCCGCGAGCGCTGCCGAGAGAGACGCTGAACTCGCCTGCGAATGCCTGCCAGCGAGCCCGCGAGTGCTGCCGCATGGAAGCTGCCAGCTCGCCCGCGAAACACGACGTGCCCGCGAGTCCTCTACATGCTCCGCACCACTCGCTCGCGGACTGCAATCCGCGAGCCCGCGAGTTCGACCTATCCAATTTTGCCAACTCCGCGAGTGATTCTCATTAAATGTGCATTTTCTTAGTGTGTGTTCTGAGAATGCTATAGATACATTTAGCCCCTTGTGTTGGGAGTACTTAATCCTACATTTTATTTTCTTTCCCATTTGAGAAAAAAAAGTTCTTTTTTGTATTTTTCTTTACATATTTTGTGTTGGGAGTTATGACTCGAATTTTTCGACGAGATTCCGTCAACTTTCTTTTATTGCAAGTTTCGAGCTTTTCACTTCAGTTTTCTTCTCGCGTGTATTAGGAGGGTGGGTACTTATCTTTAAGTCTCATTACTTCGTATTTGCTTCATTTTTGCTTATGATTTTTTTAAAGTGAAATTGGTATTTTGCTTGTTGAATGGAGGAAACTTCAAAATTTTTATTTTCATTGTTTGTTGATGTGTGTTAGGAACTAATTTGTGTTTATCTTGTTTAAAGGGTGTGACTTTGTTTAAAGCGTTGTCATTTAGTTTAGAAGGCTCGATTTAGTTACCTAGGATCACTTAGGCAGCATGTTGTCTCTTGGTTATTTGCGTTTTATTGAGTGATAGAGACTATGTTCGACCAAAATCCCCATCTCTTCCCTTAAAGTTCTCGTCCTTATTTGCGTGCTTTCATTGCTCTCATTTTTCATTGCGTTTAGTCTTAGGTCAACCCCAATCTTCTCAAATAGAACGTTTAGGCTTTTATTTGCTCTTTTTGTTTTGGAGAATTAATTAGCGAACGAAGCTTCGAACCGTCTTGCTTGAGAGACGCCCGAGTCGGGTAACTTGGTTATCAACATAATACTACTCAACGAAGCTTCGAACCGTCATGTGGCTCATGCGGCCTGAACACACCATTAGGGGCGAATGGTCGAAGTTGAATCTCGGAAGAATGCGAGACCGTCCCATTTCAAAGTTCTCCGTCCAAGGTAGATTTATGATAAAGCGGTCAAGTTTTTCTGCCACTCTTCCATGTCGACTCTCACGAATCCACGTGAATAGGTGCCTGTCCGTACTGACTTCATGGAGGCTATTATTAAAAATCCAATCTGCGAACTCTATGTTGCAATGGTTAGATGAGCCCCCCACTTTTTCTGAGCGACGTAGGAGGCAATTAAAATCGCCCCCGACTAGCCATGGCTCCGATATCCTAGTGGCCAGGTTACCCAAGTCAGCCCACAATCTCTTTCGAATCGTAGCATTGGGGCTTGCGTAAACAAACGAGACTAGACAGCTCTCATCATTCATGGTCGCCTTAACATGGACCAGTTGTCGAGTATAGTACAACACTTCAATCCGCACATCTTCTGTCCACAGCACCCATATTCCTCCAGAGAAACCTTGTGCTTCAATGCAAAATGAGTTCTCAAATTTGCTAAACCTCACAAATTTGTCGGCTTTCACGCCACTGATCCGCGGTTCAAAGAGGGCTACTATGTCCGGTTTATACTGCTGGATTAAGGTGGAAAAGACTCCCCGGAAACCAGGCGAACATGCACCTTGGACATTCCATGTAACGATATTCATAGAGAAACACACAGTAGATAGAAACGGCAACCGCCCTTAAGCACTAGTCTGGCCATGCGAGTCCAAGCTCTCCTCCATGCACATACGTTGGCTTGTCTCCCCAAGGTTTTCCTCTGGCCGCAGTTCCTGAAGCATGACATTATGTTCGTCATCCGTCATTAAGTTGTCTTCGACGGAATGAACGTCGTGTTGTGGGTGGATGCCCTGGTTGGGTGGCGGATGTGGTGAGCTATCGTCCACGACAATAGCTTGGTGTTTAAGCGGGTCTAGTCCAGCTCCGACGAGGATAGGCCCGCAAGAGGTCTGGCCCTGGGCTAGGGCCCCATCACTCATCTTATTTTTTCCTTTGACTGGACCCGACCCAAGATGCTCACCGTTTGACTCAGTCCTGACATGATCCAATTTGCTCCCAGTGGTGTTCTCCTTCATAAGCTCGTTACATGCTCCACCTTTGTTGTTCACCAGTTTTGCTTTCCCTGTAATTCTTCCCTTTCCCGCAGCTGGCCGCCATTCTTGCTCACCTTTGTCCCCAGGTCGCCCTTTAGGTAGCACATGTTCAACTCCTTTTTGCCCATTAGAGGGAGCTCCAAATTCAAAACCCGGGGCTGGTTCCCTAGCATCCTCCCGTGCCAAGAGATCGAATCGAGTGCCCCCCATCTGTTGATGTTTTTTGTTGTGTGCCTTTTCCACTCCCTTATCGCGTCGCGTATATGGCTGACGGGTACGTTGAGGGACCTGAATCCATGGTCCATACGCTGGCTCCTCCCAGCTTTCCCCGGTAACTGTCCTATCCCCAGAGTATTCCTCACCACCCTTAGTAGGCAGTTCAGTAGACTCGGGTTGGCTACCCTTGCGACTGGACTATTCATTGGGCTGCGGTTGAAAAAGACATCCACTACTCGCGTGGCCAATCCTTCCACAATGGAAGCAGATGGTTGGTAAGTTCTCGTAGACCACTAACTGATGTCTCCCATTAATGCTGAAACCCACACATAACGGCTTCGTTAAGTCGACCATTATGGCAAGTCTTGCGTATTTCCCATGAGTGAGGGCGGCTGTTTGTTGGTCAATCTTGACCACCTTTCTCACGATTTGGCCAATCGTACGAAAAATCTTCTTGTGGTACAAGTGGGCCGGCATGCCGGGCAGCCGAATCCATGCTACCGTTGTTGTCAATTCCTCGTTCGTCGCGTCAAACTCGAGGGTCCATGGTTGCACGTGCATATAGCTCCCTTAAGGACCCTAATCTTATCATCCTGAGTACAGAAGTGGACAAGATAGAACCCGTTCTCGAGATCCATCATATTACACCCCGACATAAATGGCCACATCTTAGTAAGTCGATTATATAGTGAAGCCATGGTGAGAGTCTCATCAAAGGGTTTCAATACGACCGCATTCTGCCATTCGACATTGATACGTTTGAAGAAGGGTTTCTCAATCTTATTCTCCGGCACCGGGCTTGAGTGGTCCACAAACACATCGTCCTTATCATCCTTATCCAACCCTTCATCATCAGAGATCATGTCCACATGATTCCTTTGCTTAGTGACCATATCACGGAAGGTCCATCTCGGAGGTTGGGGACCCGGGGCTGATGCCGACGGCGATTTCGGTGTCTGGGGCTCTGGCTGTTCTAACGGGTCTCCCGCCCTCTTGCGGTTTTTAGGGCATTTTGAGGCAGGGAAATTGTTTCTATCAAGCGTCGAAAATTCTGTACTAGGGAAATATGGAGGTGGTGGAACCCCCGGATCGAAGGTTGTCGTTCCGGCAGAGAAAGCAGTGAAGGCGGTGAGCATATTAACACGTTTCCACAGTGGGTAGGGGAGCATTACTCTTTTTTCGTATACCACGATTGCTCTATCATATTTGCAACAGTAAGAATATATTGGATATATCAATTACATAAAATTATAATCACTTCCTAATTTGTTTATTACCATTATTATTGACAAGTAGGATTTGTCATAATCAATCATATTTGGTGAGATGATATTATAAGATTTTTATATATTATTAATGATTAAAAAAAATAACTTGAAGTTACAATTTTATGTATTATAAAGAGTCATTCATCACTTAATGCATTTACACTCGTCCAAAGTAAATTTTAATAAAATATTAAAATTTCAATGTCTACAACATCAATTATAAATAACTGTTGATGGTTCCATATAATCGTGTCATCTCATGGTTCCATAGTAAATCCGTAAAATTTTTTACCTCCACATATTTCTATATACTATAATTATCGATACTTATTACAAGGATTTAATCATTTTAGAGTTGAATGGCATTTTAATGGCCAATTTGAAACCTAAAAGATAGAGACTTGTCAATTCACGCTTCACGCAAAAAACGTGAGTAATTAAAGCTAACATTGTTATGATTAAAGCTACATTAGTCTTTTATTTGTTTCATCTTTTGTCAACCCGCATGACATTCAATATGTCAAGCATCACTTATAGCTTTGTAGGTTTTTAACCGCAATACATAAAGATATTTGATGGAGCGCCAAAACGAAACGGGTTGTTTATGAATTCCGCTTGATTTGTTAATCAAACAATTTAATTTCGAGCTTGCATAGTTATCGAATTGTGTCGGCTCTTTAAAGATCGAAAATAAGATTTTTTTTATTTAATTTTTAATTATTAGTTCATTAATTAAAACTTGAGTTCGACTCATTTATTTAAAGAATGGAGCTCAATTCGAGCCCAAAATTGAGTATATGATGTTCAAGTTTGACTTGGCTCGGTTGGTTACACTCTAATGTTATCATTCAAGTTGCAAACCTCTTATACTAAAAATTAAATCAACAGGCGTGATATTATAGAAATGATATGTTGGAAAAACCAGCTATAGAACTTGGGGTTGACCTAGTTTTGAGTGAATTCTTTGTGGCTAAATATTTAATTCAAATTGAATTATATTGTGCAAAAAAAAAAATTCTAAGTTACGAGTAGATATTCGTGAT
>CACSLK010035018.1:3312679-3323913 GCA_902706635.1 Striga hermonthica
TGACTCACCACTACAACTTGCACCAACATTTATCCTTGGTGAAAATTCTCCACGGCAATTAGAAGGGTTAAGACTTGGGTTGGTTAGACTTAATCATGTTGCTTAGGGAAACATAAGCGTGCACTTAATGAGGCTTAGCCGTGCGCATGCACAGTAACGTGCGCTATGCACGGTTGCGCGCGCGCACGCGTGCACCACTACACATGGCGTGCGTGCGTGCGTGAGTGATGTGCACGTCCAAGACTTAGACGTGAATTCGACTTCAAAATTAAATCCGAACATTCTTAACTTTCAATAAGTAATCCCGATTAATAATGTCCGTTTATAAAATAAACGGTTCGAAAATTAATTATCGAATTTGACTCGGTTAATAATTAACCAAATAGACTTTTCGACTTAAAGTCGAACTTATTAATTTAAATGCTGAAACTGAACGAGATTAATAAAAGAAAGTACTTTGCTTTTATTAACAAAAATTGGGCCATTACATTATTTGCATTAAAGCGAATATTTATTTGAAGTCTAAGCCATGGAGAATTTATTCAATTTTTAATTATAACATCGAATTTATTTAGCCCAAGTATGGTTGTATGGGTATTATTTTTAAGTTAAAACCAAGCCTTGAAATTATCTAAATTTTATTAAAGTCAGGTCGAAGCCCGGACGAGCCGAGTCTCGGCCCAATAACCGATCCATTTTATTTCGGCCCATTTTATTTAATTGAGCCCATGTTCGATTTTATTTCGGCTCATTTCATTTAATCGAGCCCATGTTCGATTTTATTCCGGTCCATTTCATTTAATCGAGGTATGTTCGATTTTAATTCAATCTATTTTAAAAATCAAGCCCATGTTCAATTTTTAAATCCCAGCCCATTAATTCAGCCAACAAATTATTTTAGAGGAAGTCCCGTTAAAATTTACCTAGCCCGAATATTTAATTTTTATTAAGCTTATCTAGCATTTATTGGTTCGAACATTTAATTCCGAGTCAATGTTCGGCCAAGCCCAAGCAATTGTACAAGCCCGATTATTTGAAGCCCAACTAACATCAAACCTTGTGGGGGGTGCCTACGGTGACAGCACCTGCTGTGTGCCCTCCCCCACCATTGGACCATGTTAAGTAACATGATCCAATGGTGGGGGAGGGCAAACAACAGGTGCTGTTTAAAATTGTACCGTAGGCACCCCCCACTCCATCAAACCCTAATTCCTCCTACTACTATAAATACACACTTCATCTTCCTCATTTCCTCTCAACTCACACACAAACCCTAGCCACCATACACATCTCATATCCTTCACATCAAGATCCGGCCACTTCCATCTTTTCCGGCCACTATGTCCGTTTTCCGGCGAGTCGCCGTCCAACCACCACGCCGGTGACCCGAACCATCGGCGGACCAGCAAAGCCACGCCGTCACGACGCAACCCCAAGTCGTTCCTCTCAGCCACAAGCTCGAGTCCGACCGGATCCATATGCACCAGCTCAGCCCCTCTCGTCGTCCGTACACCTCGCCATCACCCGTTCAGCTCGTCCCAGCTCAAGTCACCGGAAGCAGCAAGCAGTCGTACGTCGTGCATCTTCCCAGCTCATAGCCAGCCTTGCCCGTGTTCGTACGCGTTGACCCACCACCCGTATGCCTCATCCGTACCTCCCAGCAAAGATCCCACACGTTCAGCGCCCGTACAGCCTCTTGTCGTCCATTGCAGCTCATATACATCACGTTTCGTACGCGCTAGCAGCGAGCCAGATTCGTACGCGTGGACCCAACACCTCACCATCCCAGCGTCCGTACGCCAGCGAGCAGAACCCCGCGCGTCCTCAGCACCGGCATTTCGTACGCACCCGTCTAACCCGACCGAGTCTCTCTCGGTCCAGATCCGTGATGAGCATGCCCGAGACGACCAGATCCGTGACCAGCACCACAACACCAAACCAGCACGCCACAAACCCGACTGGCCCGCACCAGATCCGTCTGTCCCCACCCGATCTGGTTAAGCCTATCCATTTTAACGAGCCATCTCCGATTTCTGATTTTTTTTTTTCGAGCCTGATTTGAGGTATATTAACTTGAACCTTCCTCCATGACTTATAAATGATTTATAGTTTATTATAAAAATGAGAATTGGTGAATTTGAGCTAGATTTGAATTTATCGAGATTTTACGAGCTTGAAGCGATGATTTTTAGATCTCGGTTTATAAGTGATAAAATGGCACTTATAATTTTATACTAATTTTTTTCTTAAGGCTTAGGTTCGAATTTGGTGAATTTTGGAGTTTGTTTGATATGCTAGCTGATTTTGTAAATTTGGATCGATAATACACGATTTTAGTTAGAAGAGTTGTAGGTTGAATGAACTTGATATTTTGACCAAAAATCATGCTTTTGTTGAGGATGTTGTGTATTAAATTTCATGATTTTTCGATGTCATTGGATATAGTTTATAAATCAGGACTTTCGCCGTATATTGCGATAATTTTAGAAATTAATCCGAATGTGATTTAGCTGCAGGGATGTAAATTCCTTATAAATCATATAGAGTTGGGGTTTAAGTTTCGAATTAAAATGAGTTAGGTTACTCGAAAATCTAAAACCCTAGTTTTATCCAGTTTCGAGAACCGGGTAAATTTTTTTAGATCCGAGTTTAATCACCCGAACCTAGTTATGTTTAAATAATTTTAGATGTCGTAAGATTATAAATGAGTCCTTAGGTGTTCGGATGTAGTCGGTCAGTTGGTTAGCCGCAGACGGAACCATAACCGAGCCTAAGAAGGCTACCGAGGCCGTGTGCCTCGTAGCGAGCAAAATTAACCAACCGACGTGCAATAGCACATACCTTCAACGCATATCGTCATCCCGCACACGTGTCCCACTCTCGTCCGATCGTTGGAGCCGAGCCATCGTGTGCGTGCCCTTGCACCGAGTTCGACCGAGCCGCACCCCTGTGCTCTGTTCAACGCACGTGCGTCCGTCTGACCTACCGTCAATGCATAATTTTCCGTTAGTCGTGGTCCAAGATGCCCCTACGTCAGTGACCATGGCACCATTTAAATCATGTGCGTTAGCAAAGCCTTGTCAGCCGTGCTCGTGCGTGCCCCGAGTTACTACGCCGAACCCGGACCACGGTTAAGTCGAGCTGTACATAGTTAAGCGAGTAAACGGTCGGTTTCGAGCGAGCCGCCGGTCCCATCACGACTTAGCCCCATGCTGTTCCTCCCAGCCACGAGCGCGAGTCCGACCGGATCTACATGCACCAGCTCAGCCCTTCTCGTCGTCCGTACACCTCGCCATCACCCGTTCAGCTCGTCCCACCTCAAGTCGTCGGAAGCAGCGAGCAGTCGTACGCCGTGCACCTTCCCAGCTCGTCGTCTGAACAGCTCATAACCACCTTTGCCCGTGTCCGTACGCATTGACCAACTGCCCGTACGCCTCATCCGTACCCCCAACAAAGAGCCCGCACGTTCAGCGCCCGTACAGCCTCGTGTCGTCTGTTGCAGCTCCCATACATCGCGTTCTGTACGCGCCAATGGCGAGCCAGATTCGTACGCGAGGCCCCAACACCTCACCATCCCGGCGTCCGTACGCCAGCGAGCAGAACCCCGCGCGTCCTCAGCACTGGCGTTTCACTCGTCTAACCCGGTCGAGCCCCTCTCGATCCAGATCCGTGATGAGCACGCCCGAGACGACCATCTGTGACCAGCACCACAGAACCAAACCAGCACGCCACAAACCCGGCTGACCCGCATCCGATCTGTCTGTCCCGACCCGATCCCGTTAAGCTGATCCATTTTAACGAGCCATCTCCGATTTCTGATTTTTTATTTCGATCATGATTTGAGGTATATTGGCTTGAAACTTCCTCCATGAGCTTATAAATGATTTATAGTTTATTATAAAAATGAGAATTGGTGAATTTGAGCGAGATTTGAATTTATCGGGATTTTACGAGCTTGAACGATGATTTTTAGATCTCGGTTATTATAAGTGATAAGATGGTGCTTATAATTTTAAAAATCATATTGAATTTTCTTGAGTCTTAAGTTCGAATTTGATGAATTTTGGAGTTCATTTGATATGCTAACTGATTTTGTGAATTTGGATCGATAATACACGATTTTAGTTGGATGAATTGTAGGTTGAATGAATTTGATATTTTGACCAAAAATCATGCTTATACTGAGGATATTGTGTTTTAAATTCGTGATTTTTGGATGTCATTTGATATAGTTAATAAATCAGGACTTTCGCCGTATATTGAGATAATTTTAGAAATTAGTTCGAATGTGATTTAGCTGCAGGGATGTAAATTCCTTATAAATCATATAGAGATTAGGGTTTAAGTTTTGACTTAAAATGAGTTAGATTATTTGAAAATCTAAAACCCTAGTTTTATCCAATTCCGAGAACCGGGTAAATTTTTAGATCCGAGTTTAATCACCCGAACCTAGTTCTGTTTAAATAACTTTAGACGTGTAAGATTATAAATGAGTCCTTAGGTGTCCGGATGTAGTCGGTTAGTTGGTTAGTCGCAGATGGGACCATAACCGAGCCTAAGAAGGCTACTAGATATACTTTCGTATACCACGATCGCTCTATCATACTTGCGAACAGTAAGAATATACTAGATATATTTATTACATAAAATTATAATCACTTCCTAATTTGTTTATTGTCATTATTATTGACAAGTAGCTAGGATTGGTCATAATCAATAATATTAGTGAAATGATATTATAAGGTTTTTATATATATCACTAATTATTAAAAAAAATAACTTGAAGTTACAATCATAAATATATATTATAAGGAGTCATTATTCATCACTTAATGAATTGACACTCATCCAAAATAAATTTTATTAAAATATTAAATTTTGATATCTACAACATCAATTATAAATAATTGTTGATGGTTCCATATAATCGTGTCATCTCATGGTTCCATAGTAAATTCGTAAAATTCTTTTACCTCCAGATATTTCCATAAACTATAATTATCGATACTTATTACACTGATTTAATTATCTTAGAGTTGAATGGCATTTTAATGGCCAATTTGAAACCAAAAAGATAAAGACTTGTCAATTCACGCTTCATGCAAAAAATGTGAGTAATTAAAGCTAACATTGTTATGATTAAGGCTACATTAGTCTTTTATTTCTTTCTATCTTTTGTCAACCCGCATGACATTCAATATGTCAAGCATCACTTATAGCTTTGTAGGTTTTTAACCGCAATACGTAAAGATATTTGATGGAGCTGCCAAAACGTGGGTCCGCTTGATTTGTTAATCAAACAATTTAATTTCGAGCTTGCATAGTTATCGAACTGTGTCAGCTCTTTAAATATCGAAAATAAGATTTTTTTATTTAATTTTTAATTATTAGTTCATTAATTAAAACTTGAGTTCGACTCATTCATTTAAAGAATTGAGCTCAATTCGAGCCCAAAATTGAGTATCTGATGTTCAAGTTTGACTTGGCTCGGTTGGTTACACTCTAATGTTATCATTCGAGTTGCAAACCTCTTATACTAAAAATTAAATCAACAGGCGTGATATTATAGAATTGATATGTTGGAAAAACCAGTTATAAAACTTGGGGTTGACCTGGTGCTGAGTGAATTCTTTCTGGCTAAATATTTAATTCAAATTGAATTAAATTGTGCAAAAAAAAATCTACGTTCTGAGTATATATTCGTGGTATATTTATTTTCTCAAATTGATTTTCGTTAAATGGGAAATAAATGATTAAAGTTAGTTATAAATAGACACATAATATAAAACGATTATTATGGGATTCGAATGGTCAAAAGTTCTTCCCACATTGGACCCTTAAATGTGATTAACTCTCTTTATTATAATAAAGAGAGTTAAAGAAGTCACAACAACAATAACAACAAAGTTATGCATCAAGTATTGGTGTTGGCTTCAACCACACACGCTCCCGCTTGCCGATCGGCCAACTTAGCTCGGGCACGGGCCTGGGCCTCGAACCTGAGACTTGGGTCTTGGGTCTTGGGACTTATGACTTTGGTCTCGGGTCTTGGGACTTAGGACTTATGACTTGGATCTTGGGTCTTGGACTGCGCTCTGGACTTGGACGATCTGAGTCGGTATTGAGCTTGTCAGGGCTTGGGTCTTGGGCCCAAACACTATATATATATATATACACTTTTTGCTACAAATAAATTTGCAATTGTGGCCCAAATTGAAATCCAATTCAAGTTTGATTTGGATTCGGGTTTTTTGACTTAACCCGAGTGAGACCTCTCCAGGTACATTGAACATGGACGTTTAAATTGTTTTTCAGGTGGTGTGTTAACACCTAGTACTGGTGTGTTAACATCTGAAGAACAAACTGAAGTTCTATCCATTAGAAAACCTTAAGTGGGTAGTTACCTGCCTTAAGTAGCAGCTGATTTTTGTCTTTACCTTGTTGAATTGGAAGTCCTATAAATAAGAGATGGTACAGAGCTATAGAGTATACTTATCATCTTATCTGTATCCCTACACTCTCATAGCCTCACGCATAAACATACTGCTCAACTTCTCGACTCCGTTCAAGTTCGTTGGAGCTCTAAAGTTGGTGTGCAACAGCCTTCGAGACGTCAGACGTTGTATCTTTTAGGACAAGACGAATAGATCCATTAGCACTACACAGAGCGTATTTGTCTTGTAGAAAAATTACAATCGCCTCGGCTTTAACCTAATCGTTCTTAGGTTGTACTTTTATTTGTTGTTTTATAATTCAAATAGTAAAAATTGAAAACATCAACTTCAATTCATAGGTTCTCGTGTATTTGAAACACTCATTCTGTAACATGATATTCGTAAATGTTAAGTGAATGTCATTTGTATGATAATGTGTGATAAATTAGATATGACATTCATTAAATGTTAAATAAATGTCATTTGTGTGATAATATTTTCTGAATTGGATTCAGAAATAAAATATGTTTTAGTTTTTACTTTTTTTTCTTTATTTTAATATTAAATAATATTTTAGAATAAAACCACTTCTATTATCGCCCCCCACACGGTGTAGAAGAATAAAAAAATGAATAGGACCATATCTAGTATGTCGATCAAATTCATAATATCGAATTATCGGCATTTTTGGGTCAGGTATATTTGGATTGGATAGGTTTAAGATTATGTTCGGGTATAAATTTACTGCATGAATCCCAACTCGGGTCGATTTCGGGTTTAGTGAAAAAACCACAACTAGACTCGTTTACCTGCAAAACACCTAAAATTAATAAAAAGTTCATATATATATATATATATATATATATATATTTGATTATTTTTTTAATTATAAAATTAGTCGTTCTATGTGTAATCAAGAAAAAAAAAAATTGGAAACACAAAGAAAAATAAAAAATAATACACACAACCAATTTTTTTTTTTCTTAAAAAAACCTCTCATTCTAGGGGCCAACTGCGGCTGCCACACAAGCCAAGCACACAAGTTAATGATCGAATCCAAAGACAAAATGAGACTAGCAAGTTTAAAGTTCTCTAACCTGTAATCTCTGATCAAAACGCAAAAGACTGCAGATCTGGTGGGAGATTTGAGCCGTCAAAATATGCCCTTATACACTGGAGATAACGGAAGCCACGAATGCCCGAAGATTCACTGGAGGATGTCGTCATCGCTGGCTCCAACCATAGCCGAAAAATGGGAGCAACACAGATAAGACCGTTGCTATCCCATACCCAGCAGTAGGTATCCCATACCCAATAGTAGGGCAAAGAGAAAAGTTGTCGTCATCGGCCCAGCCATGGCCTGAAAAATGGGTCGCTCTCCGTCAGTCACCCGAGAAGGGGGTCTATTTTTTTGTTGCTTTCTGTCAAGAGAAAAAATAAAAAAAGAGAAAATTATTTCAACACGGGAAAAGGTTAAACATTATATTATTTACTAGATTATAAAAGAATAAGTCTCACTATAATTCTAAACAAAATATATAATATTTATTAGATTTGTTTTATTTTTTAAACCTTGTTAACAATTTATTAGTTATATTATAGTTAATTATATAGAAGAATACGGATTTGTTATGGAGTCAACCTTCTATATACAACAAGTAAACCATACCATATTAATAAAATTATTTAAGTAATCAAAGAATATGGTATGGCTTACTTGTTGTATATAGAAAGTTGGCTCCACTATAAAGCTAACTATTTGCTTCATAGCAAAACTGGAGAAGAATAATACTTATTTTTATTTACATCATACGGGTCGGGTTGTGTCAGATAGGGTTCAGTCGATGTCCTCCGTTAGATGAAATTGGGTTACCCGTTGGGTAAAACATGATCCGAACCTGAAGATTGATAAACGAGTAATTGGTCAAGTTTGAGTAGGTTAAAATGTATGCGGGTCGGGTTTGTCTTTGACAAAACCCACACTTGACCTGTTTATATCATTTGTCTTCTAATGTTAAATTGTTCGATATTGCATAATTTTTAATTGAATGTTTTGACTTATTTTTAAGTTTTAACCAATGGATTCATCTGTTACCAAATAAATTAATAAATAGTGAAATATCTTGCTTCTTACTCTATGGTCCACGTGAAATAATTTACACGGTGACAAATGTAGTCTTCATAGAGCTTGATAGGTTTGAACATAGTTTCACAATTTACATCAATAAAGTTGATTTAATTCGGGATCTGTTGTATCAAAGTATATGATATTAGCTTGAATATGGTTTGCTATGGAATCATTCGATGACCCGACTTATGGAACCATACACAATTATTCACAAATGGTGTATTCAAGAGAGTCCTACAATAAATAAAATTTGGACAGTGTCAATGCATCAAGTTATGTATGATTCCATAAATGAGTCATCTGCTGACTCTAGAGTATTTCTGAAGAACCTTATTGAGCTAGTTTGAAGGTTTTTTTGCAGCGGGTGTTGGTTCATCTGGCAAGAATAATGGTCACTTATCATTCATTGTGTAAAAAGTTCAATGCAAGTAATAATGAGATCTGCAGTCTTAATCTATCATCGTGGCTTTCCTATGCAATGTATGTATACCTAGGCCTAGCTATAGAATAACCTAGATGCTCTAACCTAGCCAGGATGAATCTACACCACAAATTTGAGGATAAGATGTAGTTATGGATTTTGTCTTCATGCATGGGCCACTATCTACTCCACCACCTTCATGGTACAATGTGGCTGGTTTGCTTTTGTCGTATGGTTGTTGTATATTGTACCCTTTTGTGACATGGCCGTTGCATTGTCGATAGTACGTGGTGGTTTCATGGTGAATAGTCCCTCTAAATTAATGTTTGGGTTTGAGACATACTCCTATTTTGGATCGAAGATGAGCAAAGATAGAGAGGTTTTGTGAAGATGCTAGTGATTTGCTCCAGTGAAGGAATGTGTTGCACATTAATGTCTTGAGAGTGTACACGTTCTCAAACAAAATGAAAATATATCCCAACATGCTTGGTTTCAGAGTGAAAACCCGGGTTTTACAAAGATGTAAGGCTCTTGGGTCGTCAACGAAAATGTGGTAGGTTTCTTGGCTATAAAACCAAGTTAATACAACCATGCTCTAAGCCAAATCACATCACAAGTTACACTTAATATCCTGCTGAATTCTACTTCAGTGCTATAATGGAAAACAATTATTTATTTTATGGCACTCTATATTATAAAGTTAGGTCCTAGGAATACACAATTGCCACTTGTTGACTTTCTATCTTCAATGTCAATCGCCCAATTAACATATGCAAAACTAACTAAATGAAGTGATCCTTTTTTGATTTGTAAGCCATAGTGGAGAGTTCCAGCCGAATATCTTAGGACCCAGTTCTAGGTCATCCAACGTGTGTAAAGTTGCCTGTATGTACTGACTTATCATGTTAACACTATAATAAATCTCAAGTCTGTTTATGGTTGTGTATTGTATT
Organism: Striga hermonthica; assembly: GCA_902706635.1. Classification (NCBI taxonomy): domain Eukaryota; kingdom Viridiplantae; phylum Streptophyta; class Magnoliopsida; order Lamiales; family Orobanchaceae; genus Striga; species Striga hermonthica. Next base: position 3,322,616 of record CACSLK010035018.1, read on the forward strand.
AGAATATAATACCACTTATGAGTTATCTCACAACGTTTATACAGGAAAAATAGGCCCAACTTATAAGCTTAGTTGGTTACTTCTCATTCTACCAAATGGTTTTAAAATGAACATCACTATGGTGCATCTAGGCTTACCCCATTATAGTGCGCTTCACGTGCATGGTCCCACACCCATTTCTCCCTGATTCTTTCATGGTATCAGAACCGGCCTACGTGGGTCCTAGTGATGACGTACCCGTTACCTGGACTACGTAGGCTTGGGCTTCGTATGAAGGACTCACAAGTAAGGAGGCGTATTAGAATATAATATCACTTTTGAGTTGTCCCACATCGTTTATACAAATAAATTATTCCCAACTTATAAGCCTATCGGACTACTCCTCCTTCCACCAATGGGTTTTACAATGAAACCTCACTAAGGTACATCATGGCTCACCCTTCTATGGTGCGCTTCATGTGCATGAGACCGTACTCGTATCCCCCGTTTCTTACATACTGCAGAGCCCCAACAGCACCCCCAGATAAGGTTAGATTTTCTATTGATTGCCCATTATGTTTAAGCAAATGGGGATGAGATTGTTGGAACCCATGAGGATCTCGATATGCACAAATCACGGACAAACATTCAACAAAAACCTATGCGCAGCGGATCTAAAGGTTTGATTAAGAAAACTTACTGCTTAAAAAATATGTAGATCTGGCTGGCCCGAACAGTTGACCGCAAATCAAATCTTCTCGGAATCGAACGAACTTGACCAATCCAGAAAGCTGACGTCACGGCGAAGTCAACGGCGTTGACAGATCAGAAATCGGAGGTCTCACGCGCTCTCATGCGCGTCTGCAAGCTCCAGCGACTGCTTCCTTCCGGCGGCGCGTGGCGGCGCGTGCGGCGGAGTCCGGCGGCGATCTCGACGGCGATCTCTTCGTCTCGTCGTCCTGGTCGTCGTGGTATGGTCACTTGATGGTTTTGGTCTCCGGTTTGGATGTATGATTGGAATCTCTATATACCTTAAGATCTTCTACTGTATTCTCAAACAGCTTTCTAGATCTTGTATCAGTGGAGCACAAGAAATAGAACTACTCCTTGGAAGAGAGAGAGAGAGATAGGGGGCGGACGATTCCCAAAAGATGTGGGATTTTCTCCACTCTTCCAAGAGCCTAATGCTGTATATATAGAGCTACAGTAAGGACCCTAAGGAGAATAGGATAAGGGCTTCTAATATATTAATACTGTGGAGTAACCCCACAATTAATATATTAATAATATTAAAGTCCACCACAATAATATTATTGCAC
>CACSLK010035018.1:3379130-3394513 GCA_902706635.1 Striga hermonthica
TTTTTGGCGTTTTCCTCAATTGTTTCTCATTGCAAACTTTCAGTTGGAAACAAGATACAGGGAGTTTGAGGGAATTGAGAGCTCGCAAAATGTTGACTTCCCTGCCAAAGTTTTACGTGGTGTTCTTGAGGTATGGTTGTTTCTCATGTATGATTATTTCTCATGGTTTATAGCATTATCTTTCGCCTTTTGTTTTCCCCCTATTTTGATCTGTTTCTTATTATTATTTTTTTCTTTACAAATAGTGTTTATAGATCACTTACTATTAAATTTGCTGCTTCAGGCCCATCTAAACTCCTATTCTGAGAAAGAAAAAGGAGCTCAAGAGCGACTGGTTGAGCCTCTGATGAGTCTTGTCAAATCCTATGAGCGTGGTAGGGAAAGCCATGCCCGCATCATAGTTCAGGGTCTTTTCGAAGAGTATTTGTCAGTAGAAGAATTATTTAGTGACAATATACAGGTAACATGCAAGAGATTTTAAAATGCTCTTCAAGTTCTGTTCACTTCTGGAAATGAAATTTGATGTGTAATCTCCTCTTTAGGCTGATGTGATTGAGCGCTTAAGACTTCAATATAAGAAAGATCTTCTCAAAATTGTGGACATTGTACTTTCCCATCAGGTATAGCCAATTTAATAATGTGCTCAAGGACTGCTTTTATTATTATGTCCTAATGAAGATTTTGTTAAAATAATTCTTACTATTTAGGGAATTAGGAGCAAAAATAAACTGATACTACGCCTCCTGGAACAACTTGTGTATCCTAATCCTGCTGCATACCGTGATCAACTAATCCGCTTCTCTACACTCAACCATACGAATTACTCCGAGGTTTGTCGTTCCACTCATTTGTTTTTTTCATGAACAAATGTCTTCTTGTGAGTGTTCTGTGTTTGATATTGGGTCAATTAAAAGTTGGCATGATGAATTCGTCCTCAATGTTCAATTTCCTTTGGTCTCTTAACGTGAAGTGTTTGCTTATGTACTCTCTCTGATCACATGTTGGTCAACCTCACTGTCTCTTGTGCAGTTAGCATTAAAGGCAAGCCAACTCCTAGAGCAGACAAAACTTAGTGAGCTGCGTTCCAGTATTGCAAGAAGTCTTTCGGAGTTGGAAATGTTCACTGAAGAAGGTGAAAGCATGGATACACCCAAGCGGAAGAGTGCTATAAATGAGCGGATGGAAGCTCTTGTGAATGCTCCCCTTGCCGTTGAAGATGCACTCGTTGGTCTTTTTGACCATGGTGATCACACACTTCAAAGAAGAGTTGTTGAGACATATGTGCGCAGGTTATACCAGGTACTATTATTCATTGTCTTGAAAATTATGTCTCTGCAAGTAATATTATTCAAGGTATTTAGTGTTGACTTATTATGTGCCTACAAATTGTGAAATTTTCATTCTAATGATTGATATCTGTCATCAGCCCTACCTTGTAAAGGGGAGTGTCAGGATGCAGTGGCACAGATCTGGACTTATAGCATCATGGGAGTTTATGGACGAGCATATAGAGAGAAAAAGTGGATCTGAAGTAGAGATTTCAAATGAATCACCATTTGAAAAGCAGAGTGCGAGGAGGTGGGGAGCAATGGTTGTCATCAAATCACTCACTTTGTTGCCTACTGCAGTAACTGCTGCTTTGAAGGAAGCAACACATAACCTTCAAACTATAATATCAAATGGATCCATTCATCCAACTGCTTGTGGTCACATGATGCACATTGCTTTGGCCGGTATCAACAACCAGATGAGTCTACTTCAGGACAGGTAACCTGTTATCATATAGTATTCACTTGTCTCTCTGATTATGTGTAAGAATTAAAAGTAGAACATTCATAGCATGATAGAAGTGTAATACGCTAGGGTCTACACTGGTATGTGCTTTCTTTGGGATGAGATTGACATGACATAGCATTTATTGCATTTCTTAGACTCTTCGTATGTAAATTAAAAAGTTTTGATCTACGTAGTGTGAACTTTCAGATCAATAAACCTACCTTTCAGATTTAGATGTTCAATTTGGATGGAAGCACTTCTACTTAAATGATTATTAGTGTAAGGTGAATTTAAACGGCATTAGAGGATATAAAGCCATTTCCTAAACCATGAATTGGATGTTTGCATCTCTTATCTCAAAATTTCGGTATTTACTAATATGTTTGTATAGTTTATGATTTGTCTCACGTGACGCTTGGTGGGTTTCTTTCCTGTTATTACTGCAGTGGTGATGAGGATCAGGCTCAAGAGAGAATCAACAAGTTGGCCAAAATATTGAAGGAGAAAGAAATAAGTTCGAGCCTTAGAAATGCTGGAGTTGAGGTCGTCAGCTGTATTATTCAGAGAGATGAAGGACGGGGGCCGATGAGGCATTCCTTCCATTGGTCAGAAGGAAAGCTCTACTACGAGGAGGAACCTCTATTGCGTCACTTGGAGCCACCTCTATCAATATACCTCGAGCTGGTTTGTCAACACTGGTCCTTTTGGCACAAAGAAAAAATTATGCTTTCTGGAATTTAATTTACCTTATCGTATCCTAAAAATTTTCTGTGTACAGGACAAACTAAAAAAGTATGAGAATATACGGTACACTCCTTCTAGGGATCGTCAGTGGCACCTCTACACAGTTGTTGACAAGCCACTTCCCATCCAGAGGATGTTCCTCAGAACACTCGTGAGGCAGCCTTTGTCAAATGAAGGTCTCGCTGTTCTAGATCAAGGAGTGACTCAATCTTTCTGGTCTCTGTCCTTCACTTCAAGAAGCATCTTGAGGTCCTTAACATCTGCAATGGAGGAACTTGAACTCAATGCTCATAATGCTGCTATTAAATTTGACCATGCTCATATGTACCTTTATGTCTTGCGAGAGCAACAAATAGATGACCTCTTGCCATATCACAAGTAAAGATATTTTCCTTTTACTTTTGCGTGTAAAGTTCTGATATTATAAGTCTAATGTTGACTAAAGTTTTGAAAATCACTTTCAGAAGAGTGGACATTCCTCATGGCCATGAAGAAGCTGCAGTTGAGAAAATTCTGGACACCATGGCACAAGAAGTTAATGCATCTGCTGGTGTCAAAATGCATCGTTTAGGAGTTTGTGAGTGGGAAATTAAGCTTTGGATATCATCTGAAGGAGATGCTAATGGGGCTTGGAGAGTTGTGGTCACAAATGTGACTGGTCACACCTGCATCGTGCATGTAAGTTTGGAAGGCCCATGCATCACATCTATATGTCATGTCAGTTTGGCGACAGGTTTGCATTGCCCATGATTCGTGGCACATATGTGCCTTCTTCATGGAAAGTCACTTCATAGACAAAAATAAACATTAGAACTGACCATCAGATTATGATTAAGGGATTTCTTGAACAACTTTATTATTATTATTATTATTATTATTATTATTATTATTATTATTATTATTATTATTATTATTATTATATTATTATTATTATTATTATTATTATTTTTTTTTTTATTTTTAAATGTGTGCAAGCTGGTTTTTCATTTTTATCCAACATTATGCAGTTCATGTGCTTGGAGCCAATGAAGGGCAAGGTCTATAATAAACACCGATTAGAAATTTTTTATTTTTTATTTTTTTTTTTATTTTTTTTTAACTTTCAGGTTTACAGAGAAGTTGAGGACTCTAGCAAAGAGATAATCTACCGTTCCACCTCTGGACAGGCTCCTTTGCATGGATTGCCTGTAAGTGCACAGTATAAGCCTTTGGGAGTTCTTGACCAGAAACGCCTTCTAGCCCGAAAAAGCAGCACGACTTATTGCTATGACTTCCCTCTGGTATGAGTATCTACCTTGATTTTTTATAATCAATATTTGAATGAGATGTATGTTATCTCAAAAGGTTTCTCCCTTTGCAGGCTTTCAATGCAGCTCTGATCAAATCGTGGGCAGAGAATCCCAATATCAACAAACCAAAAGATAAAGCAGTAGTCAGCATCACTGAGTTGACTTTTGCTGACAAGAAAGGAAGTTGGGGCACTACTCTTGTTCCCGTTGAGCGTCAGCCAGGGCTTAATGATGTTGGCATGGTAGCCTGGCGCATGGAGATTTCCACACCTGAATTTCCTTCCGGAAGGACAATATTCATTGTGTCAAATGATGTGACTTTCAAGAATGGTTCATTTGGTCCGAGAGAGGATGCTTTCTTTCAAGCGGTGACTGACATTGCTTGCTCCCAGAAAATACCTCTTATCTATCTAGCAGCCAATTCGGGAGCCCGTATTGGTGTGGCTGAGGAAGTGAAATCCTGCTTTAGAGTCGGCTGGTCTGATGAAACGAACCCCGAGCGTGGTTTCCAGTACGTTTACTTAACTCCCGAAGATTATGCACGCATCGGGACTTCTGTAATAGCACACGAGTTGAAGCTCCCTAGTGGAGAGATCAGATGGGTAATTGATACTATTGTTGGCAAGGAGGATGGTTTAGGAGTTGAAAACCTAACTGGCAGTGGAGCAATTGCCAGTGCGTACTCAAAGGCGTATAACGAGACATTTACCGTAACTTATGTGACCGGGAGAACTGTTGGAATCGGTGCTTATCTCGCCCGTCTCGGCATGCGGTGTATACAAAGACTCGACCAGCCGATTATTCTGACTGGTTTCTCGGCATTGAACAAGCTTCTGGGCCGCGAGGTTTACAGCTCCCACATGCAGCTAGGTGGGCCCAAAATCATGGCCACAAACGGAGTCGTTCATCTCACAGTCTCGGACGATCTCGAGGGCGTATCGGCTATTTTGAAGTGGCTGAGCTTCGTTCCTCCATACTCTGGGGGTCCACTTCCCATCCTGAGCCCATTGGATCCTCCTGACAGGACAGTTGAGTATTTACCGGACACGTCGTGCGATCCACGTGCAGCCATATGTGGTACTGTTGATGGCACTGGGAAGTGGGCCGGGGGTATTTTCGACCGAGACAGTTTCATCGAGACTTTGGAAGGCTGGGCGAGGACGGTTGTCACGGGTCGGGCGAAGCTTGGCGGCATACCTGTTGGGGTTGTTGCTGTGGAGACCCAGACGATGATGCAGGTAAACGACACATTCCTGTCAACAGATTTAACGCGTTAAAACTGAAATATGAAAGAAAGTAAATGGAAAAGTATGAAAAGAAGCAAAAATTACGGAAGAAAATTTAAACGAATAAAAATAAATAAATAAATTAAGAAGCCTAAAAAGTGAAACATGAATATAAAACTTGAAAGACAACCTGAATAGAAAACCTAAGAACGAACTTAAAAAAACTGAATGGAAAAGCTGATCGTTATGATGCTCTTTTTGCTCGAATTCTATTCATCCTGTTGTCACACTTTTGTCTTTAGGTAATACCGGCGGACCCCGGGCAGCTGGATTCCCACGAGAGGGTGGTACCGCAGGCAGGACAGGTGTGGTTTCCCGATTCAGCAACCAAGACCGCACAGGCACTAATGGACTTCAACCGGGAGGAGCTTCCGCTCTTCATTATTGCCAACTGGCGAGGCTTCTCGGGCGGGCAGAGGGACCTCTTCGAAGGCATCCTGCAAGCTGGGTCGACTATTGTCGAGAATCTTCGGACCTACAAACAGCCCGTCTTCATATATATACCAATGACAGGTGAGCTTCGTGGTGGGGCCTGGGTGGTCGTTGACAGCAAGATCAATCCCGATCACATCGAGATGTATGCAGAGAAGACGGCTAAGGGGAACGTCCTCGAGCCTGAGGGCCTGATTGAGATCAAGTTCCGGACCCGGGAATTGCTGGAATGCATGGGCCGGCTTGATCCGGAGCTCGTCAGCCTAAAGTCGAAACTTGCGGAAGCCGGAGACTCCCGGTTTGCTCTAGAAAATTTGCAGGGGCAGATAAAAGCCCGGGAGAAGAAGCTTCTGCCACTCTACACTCAGATAGCTACAAAGTTTGCCGAGCTGCATGACACTTCCCTGAGGATGGCTGCAAAAGGGGTGATCAAGCAAGTTGTGGAGTGGGCCCACTCGAGATCCTTTTTCTACCGGAGGCTGCACCGGAGAGTCGTGGAAGACTCGCTGGTGAGGGCCGTGAGGGACGCTGGGGGCCATGGAGTTGGGTATAAGGCTGCAAGGGACTTGATTAAGAAATGGTTCTTGGACTCGGATGTTGTTGGGGGGAATGAGAGCTCGTGGATGGATGACGAAGCTTTCTTTTCGTGGATGAATGATGTTCGAAACTATGAGGAGAGGCTACGAGAATTGCGCGTTCAGAAAGTGTTGGCTCAGTTGTCTGAGCTTGGGAATTCATCTGTGGATATACAGGCCCTACCGCAAGCCCTAGCAGCTTTGCTGAAAAAGGTATGTTACTGTATATTATGGTGTGTGACGTGATATATTTTTATTTTTTTTTTTTTTTTAATTTCTTAATTGGTCTTTCGACTTGATTTTCTTCTATTTTTGGGAATGAAATTAAAAGTTTGACTGGTTGCACGCTGCAGACTGAACCTTTTATCCGGGATCGGCTGATGGATGAACTGAGAGGAGTTCTCCAATGAATGAAGTCCGGTTGTTGAATACTGTTCTCCTCCTCCTGTCTGTATACCACAGTTTTGTATAAGATTTCTGAGAGTTAAAGGAGCTCGCGAAGCTGTTCTCGTCTAGAGATTTCAACTTGGATGATGTACCACTGTAATTAGTTGAAGTGTACTTGTACGTGCGTAAAAGTTGTAATTATGTCGATGATCAATCACTCGTTTTAAGTTTCCGAGCACCTACTGCGTCGCATCAAGTTTCTGTATTTCTGTATCCAATTCATTAATAGAAATAATGCTTATTAATGTTATCAAACTCAATTCTCCACTTCTATATATCTATCATCACTTTGAGTACCAATGTTTGATTAACTTTCAGTAGTTGTACTTTTGGGCTATGCATAGACACATGCTAATGAAGACTTGGCAGTACAAACCTACATGTCCTGTAGCACTGTAGTAGCAGCAGCCGCAGAATAAGTGTTAGTGAGGCCAAGGCTCTAAAGGGTCAGCCGGGAAAGCTTTGGGTGCCAACTCTCTTAACTATAAAAAGAGATGTAAATGGAGTGTCCTCACAACTTCCCATTATGGATGTAGCAAAAACTTTGATTTGATGATTATAATGCTTGTTTAACATAGATTGTATTTCAATATGGATCTAGCATGAACTTTGATTGATGATTGTAATTCTTGTTTAACATAGATTGTATTTCCTAATGTGGATCTAGCATGAACTTTGATTTGATGATTGCAATGCTTGTTTAACAAAGATTGTGAAGTCAACAATTTGGTATCAATGATGGAAATTGGATCAAATACTAGCACGTAGCCCATGCAATGCTCGGGAATGATGATGAATCTTATAATTAAAGTAAACTGAATATTTATCAGTACAAAAGTAGTTTCAAATATTACTATTAATTTTATCTTTCTTTTTTCATGATATGTGATAGTTTTATATGTTTGTTGCACCCAATATAAAGTAGATATCATTTTAGAGTTCATGTTTAGAATTGAGAAACATGAAATATAAAGTGTTCAAACATTATCAATAAAATAATATCACAGTAGTACTTATCTCTCTCTCTCTCTCTCTCTCTCTCTCTCTATCTATCTATCTCTCTCTCTCTCCTTACCCATATCTTATTATAATATATTATTTCGATTATAAATATGTGATGGTAAAATTAGAAATATGTGAAAAAAGTTGTAAAACTGATATTTAATTTAATAAGAATGTAGTTGGTGTGCAAAAGACCTCGATCGGGTTGGCACGACTTGGATCTGCTTTCTGACATGTTCGTAGACCTGAAAAATGTACAATGAGGGGTTCTCCACGTTAGCACTCCGACGATCAAATCAATCCACAAATGATGAAAACGATGAACAGTAGATATAAAGCCACTTTATATAGAGTGAGAATTGACATACCTCATATCTTTATATAGAAGTGCGTTACCTTGTTGCCCAATACTGTCCTAGCATTAAAATAATTCTCATTGCCAATTGTTAGTTTAAAATTTTGAAGACGGCGCAATAGAAAAACAACATGTTATTGATTAACTCCATATGAGTTGGTTTTGCAATTTTCATTGAAATAATATCATCGCTATTCTAATTATTCCGATCACAATATTGGAAATTATTAAGGAAATGTCCATAGTTTTTTAAACTGGACACACCTGATGGGTCGACGTAGGAACCAGAACTGGTTCGGGTGGGTTATTAGAATCGGGCAAACGGACTTGGTAAAACCCCATCAACCTGGGTATCGACCCAGTAAATATTTTATGATAAATATTTAATCATTTATATGGTAATCAATTTTTCTATTTTAATATATATATATATATATATATATTTATATATTTATATGATAAATATTTACTTTGAGATGCAATATTATTAACACTTTGATGTTCAAAATTTATATACAAAATATTTAATTTTATTATTTTTATGTTTTTTATATGACAATAATACTATATGTATAATTTAAAAAAATTTAAAAATTTAATTACCAACAATTAATTTAGTGACCCGAACTTGTTCCGTTCCCGGGACTGGTTTACAAAACTATGAACTATGAAGTGATCATTTCTCTTTCTATGGTATTCCATCATACAACAATCCCCATTATACCAATACTATATATTCTTATAACCAAACAAATTTTGCCATCACACTTTATACTATCTTAAAAAAAAATGACAAAATCTAAGTGTAATTAACTAATTAATTTAAAAATTATCCTTACATACTAAGAAAGTTGTCCCCGTCCGCGCTACCGTCACACAGGTCCCTCTCCCCATTCGCTTGTGGTTGTCTTGTGGTGGAGCAGGTGCGTGATTTTCAGCTCAAGTTTTCTTCTAAATATATTTTCCCTCTCTCTATCGCTCTCTATAATCTTCTCCGTAAACTTAAATCTCAAGTCACGAGCTTTGAATTCGAGTATTCAGCTATGTCGATGCTTGATTCCTTCTTCAAACAGCGCTTCAACGCTGCGAAATGGTAATCTCTAAGTTCTCGCTTGTATTTTCTTTTGATTTGGTTCAGATATGGATGCAGATATATACCCATTTTGTGAAGAGATTTAGGGTTTTGTGAGTCCGTACATAATTCAGCTTCTTCCCAAATACTATTTGATCTTGACGGCCTTGAAATTGTTAATCACGATCTTTCTAATTATATGGCGATGCCAATGATCCCCTCTTTGCCATATCTGATCCAATTTGCTTGCTCGGGGCTGGTTGTTGGTTGCCTGTAGATAAGTGTCGTGATGTTGGAACTGATTTTGAGATTGCTTCTGTCGATGTTGTCTGATAGTGTCTGATAGTGTCGCCTGTGCCAACCCTTTCGGGGGTGAAGCACGAGGTGGACGTCGAAGCTCGTGTTGTGTGCCAACATTGTTGCGATAGCATCCAGTGTTGGTCCATGGCGCGTTGCTTGATCTCTTGGATACGGAAAGCCCATTGGGGCTAGGCGATTGGGAGCCTGGGGATGGTCGTGGTGGCTATAATCGGAACTGTCGGGTCGCTTGCGGCTCGATTGGGATAATGTGATGCCACTGCGGCCATAATCGGGAGTCTATTTGGAATATCAATTGTGATTATGCTTGATTCTCTTTTCGATGCCAGTTCGTGATATTTTTGTTTGATGTGTGCAAAAATTTTGGGAATCCTTGTGTGTTGCATATCAATTGATTGACTGTCCTTGATGATCATATGGCATTTTATGGCCAAATGCACGAGGATTAACGCTATTTGTCCTTGATTGTTGTGAGGTTTGAGCCTATGAGCATATAACGAATATGATGCTCCCTTTCTTGATTGTGTGATGTCATAACGTGTTGATCTTCTAGAACTTGCCTTGTTATGCACGTTTTTGTTTGATTCTTGATGAATATGGATGCATATGATTGATAAGGGTATTTAGGAATAAACCTATTTGTTGTGACATTTTTTTTTTTTTTTTGGTTGAACCGAACCCGAATTATATCCATCAGTAAATCCTTTTGAACCGGAGCCTGTTCTTTGCATGATAACCCTATTTTTAAATTGCGTTGTTTTTTGTACTTGGGTTTAGTTTAGTGATGATATGCATTCTAATTGTAATTTTCTTTTTTCGTTCTTCCACAAATGCAGTAAGACTTTGCTAAAACTCACAATACCAAGGATTAAGTTACTTAGGAATCGAAGAGAGATTCAGGTCAAGCAGATGCGTAAAGATATTGCCAAGCTACTTGAAACTGGTCAAGAAGCCACCGCCCGGATTCGGGTATTTTTATAATAACCCAAAATTCCTCTGATTTTTATATGTTCATTTTCATTTGTAGAATATTTACATTGCTCATCTTGTGTTAGTCGGCATCCTGGGGAGTGAATAATAGATTATGTTTTCTTCTTTTCTAATATATATATTTGGTTTCAGGTGGAACATATCATAAGAGAAGAGAAGATGATGGCTGCACAAGAGATCGTTGAGCTCTTCTGTGAGCTCATTGCTGTCCGCCTTCCCATTATAGATGCACAAAGGTATCTCTTTTTCCTAGCTTATAAGATGCTGGTCATTATACAGTGATGATAATAGTTAATAATTAACTTGGTTATGAATGTCACTAGAATTTTCTGGTATGTTCTGTGGTCTCATTTTATACGTATGGAGGCGTCCGTCTACTTTCATTTTTCTCTTCCATTGTTTTTTTAGGTGCTATTCAGGAATAAGGACATATTAATTACGAAGCGATACCTCAAGTGTATCTACTTAAATTGCATTGGTAGTGTATAGGCATAGGAACATTAACTAATATAGAGAGAGCACATAACAAGTCTGGATCGGATAATAATGGGAGAATGGTTCGCATCTTGGACACTTGTTGAATTTCTTACATGCTCAAACATTTTCTATCAAGAGGATATACATCCAAGTGTGTTCTGTATTCAGTATGCTGAAGTTGTGTGAAGCTCTTGGATAAAGAAAATGGCCGAAGATACTTTCTTTAGTTGTTGGGATCAATTTTGTATGGCCATATCTTTTTGCAGAGTATTTATGCTTGTGGAGCTATGACCTTTATATTGCTTGTACTTTTGCTTTGACTAGAGTCAGGTACCAGAAAATCTTAAATATACAAGCATTTTATTATCATAGTGAAAATGGGGCTAAATTGTCCTTTGGTCAACAGTTTGAGCTTTTAAATCAATGCTGTTTTAAATCCATGCTGCTGATCATGTGGTGTGCAACATTTTTTGGTTTTTCATGTGCCATGGATTAGTTGGCCTTCTTTTCCTGATTTCGTATATTTGACATTTCTATAAGAAAGTTGTGTATGTATCACAACTTTTCACCTGCATTATTACATATGTTTTGACATTTCTATCCGAAAATTGAGATATGCATCACAACTTTTCTCCTGCATTATCTTTTATCATGCTAAGGAAATTCATTTAACCATGTTTTAACTTGGCTCGAGTTTAACCTTGTTTGTGTTGTACACATCACAGGGAATGCCCACTGGACTTGAAAGAGGCGATTTCCAGTGTGTGCTTTGCTGCACCAAGGTGTGCTGACCTGCCAGAGTTGCTACAGGTGCAAATGCTGTTTGCTGGTAAATATGGTAAAGAATTTGTGTCTGCTGCGACCGAGCTTATGCCTGAATGCGGTGTCAATCGCCAGGTACAGACCTACCGTTTACTCGCCACATTTTACAGCTGATACCTGTTACCTTCTTTTTAACATTTTCTTGCTGATATTGAAAAATGTACCAGTTGGTGGAGCTCCTCTCTGTTCGTTCACCTGCTCCTGATGTGAAGTTAAAGCTACTAAAAGAAATTGCTGAAGAGCACGAACTCGACTGGGATCCTGCTGCTACAGAAAGCGAATTGTTAAAGCCACACGAAGACTTACTGGTAAGAAACCGTAAGATACTCTCTCACGGTTTGATGGATGCAAGAGGAGAACTATTCATTAAAATACGTTGGGACGTTTTTAGCATTAATATCATATTTTTTAACATAGTTTCATGTGGCCTTTTTCCTTGTCAGAATGGGTCGACGCTGTTTGTGACCGGTTCCAAAGTGCCCCTTCCGGAAGAGAAGCATCAAGAAACAACGCACACCACGTTAGCTGAAGAAAACACTGGTTCTAGTGAGGTGGATCCCGACTTGTTAGATTTTCCGGAAGTTCCCAAGCAGCCGCTCATTGTACAGCACAATAAAGGTGCTGCCTCGGCACCCGAAATGCTGCATTTTCCTCCATCTGCGCTCTCAGATCCTGACGATGAAGACGAGCCGTCTCCCGTTGGGCCCCCATACAACGGCATGCCATCAAACTCGTCAAGTAAAGCTGAAGACGAACAATTTGTGCCGTTCATCTCCCCTCCACCGCAATCTTTGCCGGGAAACAGTCCTGTCCCTAAGACCGAAAATAACGAGAAAAAAGTGGACTTGGGAGATGTAATTGCTGCTGCTCAGGCAGCTGCAGAGACAGCTGAGCGTGCTGCGGCTGCCGCCAGGTCAGCAGCCAGCCTCGCCCAACTCCGGATCAGTGAGCTTGTCAAGAAAAAAGACGACGGTACACCTGATCCGAATGAGGCTGAGAACCAATCTCATCATCCACATGAACCAGTTTCGGATGATTCGGACAAACTACACTCGATCGATCCCTCTTCACCACCAGGTGTCGATGTAGTTGATTCGGGCGTTGTGCCCCACCAACCTCAGAGGTTACCCTCCATGGATGACGAGACATATTTCTCGTACCCTAACTTATTCTCATCTCAAGGCTCCAATTTGAGCACTCATCAACACTCGTTTACAGACGCAAAGTGAGTTACTACAATATGTTTTTAAGCTGTAAGATTTTCGTGTGTTGTGTTCCCTTTGGTTGTGTGGTAACTGGTAACTGAAGTTTTTCCATACAATAATGAGATTTGATATCTGAACATTTACAACGGTCTATTGTAAAATGAGTTGTTTGTTGTTTTCCTATTCGAAATTAACAGTATATTTGCGATTTACCAAAGCATTCACCATTACAGATACATTATAATCTCTACATGAAAGCATAAACTACCGAAAAAGGAACTACCTAATAGTGGCTTAGCTACTAAAAGTGGAAAGGTGCTTAAAATAGTAAGATACAAACACAAGATTCGTTTGATCAACCGTCAGCCAAACTCTTCTTGATGCCTTCGGCTCGATTTGCGGCGTCGACCTGCATCTTGGCCGTCTGCATATCGGCCTCGGTAGCTTCTTTCTCGCCTTTGGTGGTGAGTTTCTTAGTGAAACCTACTGCCAACGCCTTGAGATAGCCAAGGCGCTCTTGCATAGACGCCGTTAACGCAACAAGTCCTTTCTTCACGGAGACGCCTTTGTCGGCCGTTGCCGGTGGTCGGGATTCTTCCATAAGGTAGATTGATTAAGGTTGATTTTTCTTTAAAAAAAACCAGTGTTTTGAAAGGTTGACGGGTTAGTGGGTCATCAGATATCAATTTATGTGTAGAACCGCCACGTGTGCGATCAATTTAGCATCACTTTTTAACGTGTCAACTTTCTGTTCTATTTAGCTCTACCCAGGCGCCACACGTGTCCCACAAGATCTATTGCAATTTTCAATTGTCGTGTAGTACGTCACACTAATATTTGTCCTATATTTATTTATACTAATTTACGTGATTTGTGGCGTTCAATTAATATTTATCCTCGATTTACTTGTTATATATAAGGGCCGAACATACACTTTTAGGAGGTATACTTAACTGGAATTTATAAAGATATCTCAGATTTTAAAATATTGGTGTATTTAATTTAGATTTGTTAAAATTTTAAAATTCATAGGATATTCATTCGAGATTATAAAAAGAACTAGTATAACACCTGTGTATGCTTGTTAATTTTTTTTAAAAATTTAAATACCTTTTACAAAAATATATATTATTATATATTTAATATAACACTTTTTATTTATGCGACTTACCTATAATAATTTTTAACTTACAACATATAACTACATTAAAAATAGATATATAAATTGATAAATAATTTTATTTTTCTAATAAATTTTTATAAATTTTCTAATAAATTTTAACTCCGCCTATGTTGTCTCAACATAGCAGGTCCCAAGTCCTGGTAAAGGAGGAGGGTTGTGATAGGCTTGACGAGTCAACGTAAAACCTAACCATTCTATGGAGATGAAACACAATAGATATTCGTTGGGGCGTAACCCTCTTAGCGACGCGCCATATCGGAACCCGGGTATGGTGTCAAATGGGCAAGGGTCGGGTCGTCTCCCCCTCAGGGACGCGCCATGTCGTGGTTTGGGCATGGTGTTAAGTGAGCAAGGACCGGGTCGTCATTTTCTTAGTGGCGCGCTACATCGGCGCCCGGGTGTAGTGGAAAATGAGCAAGGGTCTTCGCATCTCTCTCGACGGGTGCGAAGGGCAAGGAAGCTAGTCGAACCAACTAGGGTCCGGATAAGTAGTTGGAACGTAGGGTCCCTATCGGGTAAGCTACGTGAGCTAGTCGATGCAGCTATTAGGAGGCGTGTTAATATCCTATGCGTCTAGGAGACTAAATGGAAGGGGCAGAAGGCGAAGGAGGTGGAGGATACTGACTTCAAGCTTTGGTTCACTGGGGCTTCTTCGAGTAGGAATGGTGTAGGCATCCTGATCGATAGGAGCCTTAAGGATGGAGTTGTAGATGTTAGGAGGCAAGGCGACCGGATTATTATAGTCCGATTGGTAGTTGGGGATGTGACCATAAATGTGATCAGTGCCTATGCCCCTCAGGTAGGTCTTAGTGAGAGTGCCAAGAGGCAATTCTGGAAAGATCTGGACACCTTGGTCAGTACGGTGCCTGCCAGCGAGAAGCTCTTCGTAGGAGGAGACCTAAACGGACATGTGGGCGCGACTAATATAGGTTTCGAGAGAGTGCACGGAGGATTTGGGTATGGTAGTAGGAATGTAGAGGGGGAGGGTGTGTTGGACTTTGCGATGGCCTACGACTTGTTGATAGCGAACACCCTCTTTAGGAAGAGGGAATCTCACCTAGTGACCTTCCATAGTGGACGACACTCAAGTTAGATCGACTTTATCCTTGCAAGGAGGGAGGATAGACGCGCTTGCGTAGATTGCAAGGTGATACCTGGAGAGTGTGTTGTCCCCCAGCATAAGCTGGTGGTAGCGGACTTTCGATTCCAAATACGTGTTCACCGGGACAAACGTGCCAAGACCGTGAGAACGAAGTGGTGGAAGCTTAAAGGGGAAGTGGCGCAGACGTTTAGGGATATGATGCTAGGCGAGGGGCCTTGGGAAGAAGGAGAAGATGTAGATGACATGTGGCTAAAGATGGCAACATGTGTACGAAAGGTGGCTGCAGAAGTACTTGGTGTGAGTAGGGG
>CACSLK010035018.1:3453995-3464413 GCA_902706635.1 Striga hermonthica
TAGAAACACATGAAAAAGAACGATATAAAGTAAAAGAATATTAAATCTGATAAATAATATTAAATTTATAATAAAGTTCTAACACTACTTATAACTATGAAAAAAAGTAATAAATAAAAATATTATAATTAGTA
Source organism: Striga hermonthica (assembly GCA_902706635.1). Taxonomy (NCBI): domain Eukaryota; kingdom Viridiplantae; phylum Streptophyta; class Magnoliopsida; order Lamiales; family Orobanchaceae; genus Striga; species Striga hermonthica. The sequence continues at coordinate 3,454,130 of CACSLK010035018.1, forward strand.
AAAGTAATTATAGAACTTTCAAAATTTGTACTTATCGATGTAAACGAGCCAAATTGTTCACCGCATGTTAATGTTTTGCGCTTATTAGTCATGTATATATATTTTAGATGATAGACAATAATTATTTATACTTTTATCCATGTTGGTTAGAAATTTATTTTTCTTAAAAAAATTAATTATTTTGATTTTAAATAATATTTTATTTGCTATTAGTTTTTTAATATAATATATAAATACTATAATATATATACAATAATACTTTTTATTATTTAATATTAATGTGCAAGAAATGTAACTTAATAGATAAATTAATAGGTAATTTTGTGATAAAATAATGAGCGATTACTAATACAATTATATGCATTAAAAAGTTCATGTGTAATATATTTTTAATAGAAAACTTATATATACAATTAATTAATAATAAAAAAATCCCACATTAAAATTATAATATATAAAGGAATAAAAAAAATGATACATTGCAATGAAAAATCTAACAATAAGACATCACTTGAAAATTCCAAATGATATTTTATTTGTATAATTGTCATTATAAAATTCCTTGACTATTTCAACCGAGATCAAATTACAATATATTGAAACTTTAGTGGATATAATTATGCCGATTATCATTATTTATTATTGTGTGAATTTCTATTTGAATTTTTTCGGGTCATATTTCAACAGTTGGAAAAAATGTCACTGGAATTGTAAAAATTTCAATGGAAGTTCTATGCGAAATCTACCTACAAGGGTGGATACAAAATGTTTATTGTGTTTTTGTCGTTATTTTCGTGTATTTTGTGTGCTTTATTTTGTAGTTTTTAGGCTCGTTTTAGTGTCGACCGGTCCATTTTAGCGTGTTTTGTTTATTTTTGTTATTGTGTAGTGTTTTCGTATTTTGCGCATTTTCTCTTTTGTTTTGGTGTTGAATAGGTCCAACTTGTCGAGAATGAGGAAACGAGTCGTCTGAGATGACCAAGCCGTCCAATCCGAAAAACCCGACCAAGCCATACCGGGATGAAGAGAATTCAATAAGGAGAATTTTGGTTCAAGTTTCGTGCGAATCGGAGTTGTGTGCGAAAAGTTAGAGCGAATCGAGTGAAAGCCATGTGCAGAACCTCAATTCCGCGCCCGCGAAAATGGCCCCCTATCCCGCGAAAAGTCTGTAACTTGCGAGTTTTGGCTAGAGCATGTTCAGAGAAGGAATTTCGCGCCCGCGAAAATAGCTACCTAGCCTGCGAAACTCCTCCAACCCGCGAGTTCTCCTAAGCTGCGAATTTCCTCCTCCTATCCCGCGAGTTTCTCTCCGTAGCCCGCGAACCCCACGCAACCTGCGAGTTTTCCTCATTAAATGTGTGTGTTTTAGTGTGTGTTTGTGGTGTAGCTATAAATAGACATCTTGCTTTGTAATTTGGGGGAATTCCTCATTTTGCTAAATTTTTCTTTTTAGTTTTTTGCTCTCTCCTCTCTCTAGTTTTCTTTCTCTCTCTAAGGGCTCCAAGACCCTATTTTTAATTGTAATATTTCTCCATCAAGATTACAACTTTTTGGCTAATTTCTTCTCGTGGATGCATTAGAGACGTGGAGACTTCGCTTAAGGTTCATGATTTCGTTAGTCTTGCTTGTCTTTACTTATTGAGTTATTCTAGGGTTAAGATATGCACATCCATGAGTCGATTATGCTATCATCCTCGTAGGCTAGGGATTATGTGATATTGTTATTGATTGCGTGAGCGAGAATTGATTGAGAGATTAATTGATCACGAGTGACTATTGCTTGGTTGCATGTTCCCGAACCTATGAGGGCCTTCTTTCCATCTCGGGTCTAGGAGTACCTTGTTATTTCTCTTTTTATTTTCCTTTTTCTTGCAATTTGAGGACTTGCTTGCGATTAATGTTGAATCTTGCTCTCGTTTAGTTTAAAGTTGCTCTCTTTAGTTCATTTCAAACCCCAAATTGCGAGTAGAGTGTTTAGGAATTTTATTTTCTTTTCTTGTGTGAGTCGATCGTTGCTTGAATCCGTGTCCGAATAGCCTTCCTTTGAGAACGACCCGAGTCGGGTAGCTCGGTTACCACATGCCCAAAAATACTACAAACACAAAACAAATTCATACTTGAGGCATTATTTTTAATAAAAAAAGTATATCATTAAAATAACATAATGTCATTATAACTTATAATTATATTTTTCATAATTTGTCATCTGTAATTCATGTTTAACATGTCAATACAGTTACAATTGAAAAAAAAATAACTTTTTTCAATTCATCATAAGCAAATCATTGAAAATAATTTTTTTTTTAAATTTTATGAACAAAAGTTGACTCGACAATATTATTAATGAGTTTATGAATTATAAATGTTTCATTAAAATATTATTTTAAATTTTGATTTAAATATAAAATAATATAAAATATACAAATAATTGATATATAATAAGACAGATGTCGACAAATTTTATACTTTATATTATGCTTTTTTTGAAAAAGCTACAGTTAAGAACATGTGAAAGAACAAGATAAAGTTTAGAAAATATATTAAATATGATAAATAATATGAAAAATAACTAAGTTGTGACACGTACAAAAAAAATAGGAAATAAAGTAATAAACAAAAAAGTTAGAATTAATAGAACTAAATATAGACCTTCTAATAATATACTTATCGATGTAAACAAGATGAGTTGTTAAACTCTTGTTAGTTGTTTGTCCTTATTAATTTTAGGTGTAAATTTTAGGTTATAGACAATAGTTATTTGTACATTTATCCATGTAGGTTAGAAAAAATATATATTTATTACTATAATTTTAAATAACTTATTATTTACTACGTTAGTTTTTTAAATATAATATATAAATATCATATTGAACATATAAAATAAGAAATATTTTAATTATATAATATTTAATATGTAAGAGATGTAACTCAATCAGTAAATTAATAGATAATCTTGAGATAAAATAATGAGTGATTTCTGAAAAAAAATAAACTAAAAAGTTCATGTGTTTAATATATTTTTAATAGGAAATTTGTAAACACAATTAAACAATAATACTACATAAAAAATTAATGTTTGAGTGGACTACAAAAAATTGCTATATTGCAATGAAACGGTAAGGTATTCTACTGAAAATTCTAACGAGTATTTCATAAACATTGTGTTCATTGGAAAATTTCATTGGCAATTCCAACAAAGTTCAAAATAAATTACATGAACTTTAGTGGATTTAAAGATTTCAATTATCTGAATTTTCATTGGAATTTGTTTGGACCATATTTCAATCGTTGGAAAAATTGTCATTGGTATTTTGCAAAAATTCAGTGGAAGTTCCATTGGAAAACTAATTGTAGTGATAGATTCAAAATAATTTCGTATTGGGGGCATTATTTAGTTAATAGAAAAGAAAAAAAAAATATACCATCCAAATGACATGTCATTGCAATTTAAAAATTATACTTTACATAATCTATCAGTTTTCTCATCTGTAATACATTTTAATAATTCTATACAGTCACATTAAGGTAAAATACATTTAAGAAACCAAAAAATATGATTTTTTTCAATTCAACGTAAGAAAATCGTTATATTTTTGTTGTAATTTTCGTTGGAATTTTCTTATATTCTTGTAGTAAAAGTAGGACTCCAAATCTATAAAAAAGAAATTGCATTATATATAATATTGTGTGCAATTATTATTAGAAAAAAAATATACGATAAAAAATATAACACATTCGACATAATTGGCGTTTAATTTATAATAATAAGTATTTTTTTTAAAAAAGATACTTTTAAAGGTCCTTAATTATTTTATTAGTATTATAATAACTAAATAAGAGGTAAGAATGATGAGAAAGATTATATTTCTCATTAATTCCAAAAGTAAAAATACAGATAAAATTAATTAATGTACAATATCAATTGGAGCTGACTAATGAAAAATATAAAACATACTTAAGATACAAATATATTTTAACTAGAACATTTAAGTACATAATATATATATATATATAATTATATATACACATACATACATATATATTTCTTTAAAAATGGGTATGTTAATCTTAAATTTTTTTAGTTAAAAATTTTATTATTTCTATCATTAAACTTTTTAATTTTGAAATACGTCATATTTTTTATTTGTTAGCCTTTTTTATATGTAATATCTCATCATTTCTTTTGATTGATGTTTGAGTTGACCAATATATTGCAATAAAATAAAAATAATATATATTATTTATATCGATATAAAAGAAAATACATATATAAGTATTAATTAAAAATAATAAATTGATATTAAAGTATATTATCTAATAAATTTTATATTCAAATTAAATCAATTTTATTAAGTATAAAATAATGTATTATAATATTGTGGTAGGCTTTTGTTACATAGATCTGAAACAATTCATATTTAAAAAGAAAAAAAGTAAAGAAAGGATGTAAACTTATAACTATTCCCACGTTTTGGCTAGAGCGCCCAAATCCGTGAAATAATTGACACGGGTTTGTCATAATGCTGAAACTATGGCAAATGAACCTTATGGTACAAATGAAGCGAAGCGAAGTGAAGTCATAGATAAAAGGGAAGGTTAGGCCATGAAAGGGAAATGAGATAACTTTAGCTATGTGAATTAAAAAGACAAACAAATGAGTTGTACGTTAAGCTTTTAGTCAATTACTTCTTGAAAAGGAACCCTATTATTGTGGTACCATATGAAAATGACTTAGTTACTTAATATTTATCAAACATTGGAAAGAATTCTAAACTTTTTAATCTAATAATTAGTATAAAAAAAAGTACATTTTTATCAAACATATTAAATTATATTTTATCTTATGTGGTTCTATTAATTATAGCCTAATAAATAAGATAATTTGATAACATCATTATATAAAACAGATAAAAAAAATAACACAATACATAATATGTGCTTTAGTTACTTAGCATTTATAAAATATTATTTATCATAGAATAAACAACAAATAATATAATAGTAATGCAATGAGAAAAGAAAAAAAATGCGAATTTTCTTAGAGAAGTATTAATACCAGTATTTACAAACAAAAAATCTTTTAAAATTACTATTTTTTTGTTGCTAGCGTTTAAATATACGGACTCTGTAAGAAATTGGTTCTCATAAATAATGATCACATATTATTTATTTTAAATTTTAAATAATTAAAAAATCCAAAAACTTGTAATACATAATGTATATTTTAATTATGACTCCATAATTATAAACTTTACAGATGACTTAGAGTATCATAATATAATAGAATTCTAATCCTCCTTCTGTGAAATAATTTAACAAATGATATGAGAATCAATGTTTCTCATTGTTTTGTTTGTTTTGTTTTATCATTGTTGGGGAATAAAGAAATGATCTTTATCTTGAATTTTATAATCATTTTGTATGATGAATAATGTTGGACAATAAAAGCATTAAAAAGTTATTACACACACAAATATAGCATATTCAAACGAATATGAAAGATATTATGATAAACAATCCTAAAATCATTGCAACAATCGTGATGGTAAATGATTTTCAAATAATAGATTATATTGTTCGTCTATATTTCAAATAAATAACACTGAAAATGAAATGTCGGAGTATCAAAATAGTTTTGAATGTTCGAATGAAATTGTCACTTTTTATAGAAATTTATATAATCTCATTGGTGTATTGTGCTCGAACATATGTGCAATTACTTTAGAGGTACTTTTTGGTAATGTATGATGATTTCAAAGACTAATTTAGCACCTCGGGAGAAGTACATGTAACCAAGATTTTGGAAAGTCAACTTTTATTTGGAGATAAAATTCATTCCCACCTCGTGGGGCGATGCATCAATGGGGTAGACACCAATATGTCTGTGGACAGAGAAATATAGTAGTTTATACAATGGTAAAAATATCAACAATTTTAATGACACAGTTAGTTATTTCAGTGAGATATTTATGCTTGAAAAATGTTACAAGTATATAATAACTGTACATAGAGGTGTACATAACACTCAAATATAGTAGAGTCCACTTGATTTTTTATTGTTGGTGGGTCCCACTCAATGTAAGTGTTATGTACACTCTTATTTACAATATTATGTACCTATAGCAATTCTCTTTATGCTTTGTTAGTAAAAATACCTTATTATAAAGATCATACAATCATGAAGTTTGACTATATGTTGGGTCAAATTTATCTTAAGTGTTTGAATAAAATTGGCGTTTTGCCCACTGTTTTTCAACCAGGACCGACCCAGGACTCGGCCGACCCGGAGTCGGAACCGGTCCGGTTAGGCTATTTAGACCGGGTAACAATGAACCCGGTCAAATCCGGCCTTGACCCGGTCGACCCGGGCATTGACCTGGCTGGGTCAACCCAGTTGACCCGGTCTTTTTATATTTTTAATATTTTTAATTTTTTTATATAAAAAATAAAAACTATGTAAATATGTTGATATAATAAATATTTATTATGAGATATAATTATTTTAACACTTTGATGTACAAATTCTATATGCAAAATATTTATTTTTGTTACTTCTATGTATATTTAAATGTCAAAAATACTATATATATATATATATATATTTTAAAAAAAATTAAAATTAATTATCCGGTTCAGCAATTGACCCGGTGGCCCGGAGACCTGCCCGGGTTGATTTCGGAGCCGGATTTAAAAACTATGATTTTGCCAAATGAATTAAGAGGAATTTAGCAATAGTATGGATGTATTGGACTCCAACGGGAAGGAATGTTTCTTATGAGAACATTAAAATCAAAATGAAAAAAAATCTTAGTGTTTTTTTTTAGGGATTTGTTTTTTCTAATATATTTTGTTGGGGGTTGTAAAACGTTATTTCACTCTTTTTATATTAGGACATCATTACATTAATTCTAAATAAAAAAATCACATATGAGTTCATTTGTTATATATTTTATTTCATATCCGCAATGATATGTTTAATAAATAAATTAATATATTTTACAAACTTACTCAGCAAAATAATCATCCGACACCGCGTGCATAGCATATGCACTTTACTAGTAAAAATAAAAATAAAAGATTTTTTTTTTTTTGTACAAATAAATAAAAGATTTTTTTTTTTTTTTTGTAAAAGGAGGGGGCCAAAGCCCAACAAATGTCGAAACAACAAGACTACGCTATGAGGATGAGCAACCCCCGCTAAATCATGCTCCAATCAAACCTTAACCCCATTCGGCGGATTATACAACTTAAAGTAACCAGACGAACCCAATACCGCTTGTGACACTAATTGGTTTCCCTGTAGGTATGGCGGATCACCATTTACCAATTGCGCCTCAAGGGGGCCCTTATACCCAAAAGCAAGCCCCAATGAATCCCAGATGGCTCTTCGTTGTTCAGCGACATATGAACGATACTAGAGTTATCAACCTCGACCAAGTTTTTCCGACCCCGAAGCTCCCACGCGAGTTGTAACCCATCGTATAAAGCCCGTAGTTCTGCCCCGATTATTGAACAAAAGCCAATGTTGTGCATTAACAAAAAAAAAAAAAAAATCACTTTCCAGAATCAGCAATGAGCACATTGTAGGGCAAATTATTCTCTTGTAGGCAGATGCAGACACTTGTGTTTGGTAAGCATATAAACTAGCTTAAAGCTTTTTTTTTTTGGTACAGGGACCTTCCGGTTTCCGGATCCACATAGGAACCGACTAATCCAGAATCGAGCCGGGTAACCACAAGGGCGACAAAGCTCTCCCTCAAGAGTGTTTAACACTGATGCATTTCCAAGGCTCGAACACGAGACCACTGGTTAAGCTGGAAGAGACCCAAACCATCTCATCCAAGCGCTCTTAGGTAGCTTAAAGCTTATTTGATTAGCTTATAAGCTTCCTGTGTTCAAATAAGCTTAGTTTGGTAGGACTATTTTTTTAAAAAAGCTTGGTTATAAGCTTCCTTGTGTAGTTTCTCAAATAAGCTCATTGTTAGTTGACTTATCAACTAATTTTACTAAACACTATTATGATATAAGCTAATTTTTCAGCCATAAGTCATAAATTATCAACTATAAGCTCGAAGTTCACTTAGGCTATGTTTATTAGCTATTTACTAATAAGCTAACTTATAGCTTATTAGTGATTTTCAAGCTCATACTTATAGCTTATGATTTATATCTGAAAAGTTGCTTATATGATTAAATTGTTTGGTAAAATTAGCTGATAAGCTAGCTGAAATAAAAATATCAACAAGCTTATTTGAAAAACTAACCAAAGAAACTTATCAGATAAACTCGATCTTTTTATAAAAACCCGTCTTACCAAACGAAACTTATTTGAAAATGGAACTTATTTGAATACAGGAAGCTTATAAGTTATAACCAAGTAAGTTATAAGCTAACTTATTTAGTTACCAAACATAGCATTAAAGCTATAAGTTAGCTGAACATAGCCTAAATAAATTAATGACTTTTCTATTTTCTTTTTTCGTTCTTTCAACGATGTAGACCCGATACCCTTGATCCGGCACTTCTACGTCCTGGACGGAGTTTGGACTGCCTGACTTGGGAAGTAGGACTCGGATTTTCAAGATTCACACACGAACCATGAACTGCGAAAGGGATATCTGGTTTGAACTCCTTGTTCGGCTTTGCCCGAATTCTACTGATAAAGTAAAGAAATGTCGCAACTTCTACAACTCCTCCACGTAAAATTTCAGTTTATATTATATATTATTCGCTGAGTAATGCTATAGGTACATAATATTGTACATAGAGGTGCACATAACACTAACATTTAGTGGTACCTACTGTAATTAAATAATCATTAAATGTACATAGAGGTGCATGTAACACTCACATGAAGTGTGGTCCACTTGATTTTTCGTTCAATGAAGTTTGATTTTGCCTGGAAGCAGCTACCCTTCAAAGAGTGCGTAATAGCTCTTGTAGCATTTTTCGTTTAATGATTATTTTCTTTTGCGGTTTCTAAGTTGAGTATGCTCTCCTACACTTGCAATTATCCAAAACAATTTAAAGTTGAGTATGCTCTCCAACACTTGCAATTTTAATCGTCACTTGTTCATGTGGATAGGTGTGGTGAAAGTCAACTTATGTCGAGGCAAAATAATTTTATATACAAACTGAACTGCTTCAACACCACTATATAACACCCCCATTTTTCCCATAACATTTTCATCACTACACTTCTCCTCAAACTTTCTTAATACTTTAGCGTAATATTACTTTTTTTTGCACGTAAACAAAATGGCAAGCTCTATTGCTAAACTCGTGTGCGCGGTTCTGATTTTGGGCCTTACCCTGCCTGGTACTTTGGCCACAGAGTATGAGGTGTGTGATAGCGACGGTTGGGCCTTGGGTGTTAACGTCTTGGCATGGATTTCCACCAAGACCGTTCACGTTGGCGACGTCTTCAGTAAGTCTGATGCATTGTTACAAAAATATATAAGAAAAAATGTGTTTCACGTTTGTGTTTAATTTGATATATATTACACATACATTATAGATATTGAATTGATGATGGTAATGTGACAATTAATTTTATATGGTGATGTAGTTTTTCATTTCCTAAGTCCTCGAACGGTGGCCCTCGTGGATGCGGCTGGGTTCTTGGCGTGTGATGCTTCTCACGCAATTTACAACGATGCAAGTGGCTACTACCGCCACACTTTCACTCAAACGGGCACTTATTACTTTATCTCTGCTGGGCCTTTGGACTGTGTTGCTGGCCTCAAATTGAAGGTCGTCGTTGTTTGAAGAAGAGCTGATTCAAACACTACATCGTACCACAGCTGGATTCGTACATACGGAGCCACACACGTACAAGTGTGTGTTTTCTATATGTTCAGTTGTAATAAGTAGTGTTATTTTATGTCTTTCATGTGTTTTTTAGTTTAATGTTGCAAATAAATGGACCGACAGTGTTGTATGATCCCTGCATGTTAGGGATCAACACACGTGTGGTTATTCATATGAACACTTCTCGTTTGCTTTCGAGTAAGTAATGAATGTTGATGTTTTCCAATTAACTTTCCCGGTTCTTAAGGTTTTAATTCTAATATTGATGTTTATATACGTTCAATTAATTCTCTCGTATTGTACCCACAAAAAAAAAAATTAATTCTCTCGTAAAATTCTATCAACATAAGAGTCTATTTGATTTCTTAAATTATAGATTTTTCTAATTATAAATCAAACATCTTCTCTTAGTCTCATTTATATCACAAGTATGCACACATAGTGAAAATCTACTCATACAATAAGAATGAGCAC
>CACSLK010035018.1:3530351-3541572 GCA_902706635.1 Striga hermonthica
GTAGGTTGCTGTTTGTTGCAATAACATGAACTATGTTGTAAGAATTCTATTTGGTAAATTTTTGTTCAAAGATGGTTGGCATGCCTTGTGACAGTATAAGTTTGGCCTTAATTTTTAGGGATCGAATAATTAAAAGACAACATAGGATAAAATTAAAATTGGGGGATGGTTATTTTTTTCTGCTGTGCTGTGCTGTGCTGTTCGACTCTAACAGTTTACGGCATTGATCGATACATAGAGCATCTTTGGAATGTTATTGTTGTCCATTAGGAAAATACTTCATCAGAAACTATACAGAAACATACAAAGGTATATTGATTTCTGATACACTGACATGCTTGATTGCTACTAAGAAGAAACTTCGCAATTTACCAACAGTAGTTTATTGTTCTTAGCATAATGAACTTTGTTTCTGTTCGAGCTAGTACAATTCTTATCCCGAAGAAAAGACCCCTCTATATATATAGTTGAGCAGCGACTTTGGAAACTTTGTTGATGATGTATGCGCAAGTATGCAAACGCCTAGCACATATTTTTCTAACTTTTATTGATCTGTATATTGTGATCTAAGTTTGGTATGAATATAGGAGTTTGCATTTTTTTTTTTTTTTTTCTGAGATATAGGTAGGTGCAAGTATGTGATTTCAGTTGGACTTTCTTGAAACTACTAACAAGCCATTCTTCACTCCATTATAAAACGAAAGAAGAAAAAGATATTTATTGTTTTTATTTGAAGTTTTAACCCGCCTGTTCTGGTTGGTGTCGCTAGTTCATCAGATGCCTGTAAGCTCTAGTAATAATCTCCTGATATAAACTCTTTGAGTTGCTCCACTTCTCCTTGTTGCTGCTCCACTACCGCTCGAACCACATCCACGATGGATATCATGCCCACGATCCTTCCGTCTATAACTGGGACATGCCTTATGTTATTCTCTTTAAAACGTGAATGTTTGTATCATTTTTAGCTCTGAACAAAATAATGAATTTATATGCCTCTCACTTTCATATCTGAATATGGCTACTTCTCCGTCCAATACTGTTCTTGTATTTGATCTTAATTGGATTAAAACAGTTATTAAAAATACATGCCTGACATGAGCTGCATTGCTCGCAGAATGCTTGTATCTGATGTTACTGTTATTAGCTTATCCTGCAAGGGTATTGAAACATCAAAGGGTGATTATAGATTCGAAAGAAATAGGAAATTCCGGTCCGCAGGAGCATGAAGCTGAAGAAATAACAACTCGAACCTGTTCAGTCATGATCTCCCCAACCTTCGTGTATTTAGAGATCCTATCTTGTAGGACCATCTTCCTCAGGTAGTCTGTTTTGATATTATAACAACAATATGCGTAGCATTTTTTGTTAGAATGTTAATGTGTTCGATGTTTTAAGTCAACTTACATCAAGTTATATTTCTTGCTTTAGACTTGCAACAAAAGTCAGTAGTTCTTGCTAAACATCTCCCTTTAATATATATACAGATTACAGAAAAAAAAAACAACCTGAGGTAAAGCCTAATTGTCGAAAGAGAAACTGTATGAAACTTAGTTATCTTCCGGAGTAATGATTGCCGATTGATACATTTATTTAACTCTCTTTTACAAATTGCATCAACAAGGAGATTTGCAGGTCCTCAAGAAAATAGAATAACATCCTTTGTAATTAAGCTAAATTTCAAGGGTTGTTTTTGTATCTAACCCTCTAATATATGTGAGTAACATGCTAATGCAATACCTCGTTCTGTGAGAATTCCTGCTATGTGCTGTTGTTCACCCGGCTTCAAAACCACCAATGACCCTATGTTGTACTGTGCCATCTGCAAATTGTGACACAAGGGTTATCTCACTGTTTTTGCACATAAGGTTATAATTATATCTTTCTACATGTAGTTTTCGAGAGCTACATAAAGGAAATGAAGTTCACCCGCTTCACGGCATCATAAACAGTTTCGTCTGTTTTACACCAAAGCCAAGACCCAACTTTTTCTTCTCCTTTTGTCATTAGAACTTCTGCTACTGTTGTGTTCTGCAATCCCTTGTCCGAGATTGTGCGCGATTCTGCTGCTTTTGCACCGTTTTGATTGTTATTCGGAGAAAACAGTGCAGTTTGTCGTTTATTACGCGAGTGCACCTTGCATTTGTGGTAATACCCGGCTGCTTGGCGGAAAATTTGCATTCCCCGTTTTTCTTGCCTATAAGAATCTGAAGTTATGGTCAGCTTTGATCTTAAGGTTCTACAGCTGCTACATTTGTAAGGATTCTGTGGTGCATGGTTTAAGATTCACATTGTAAATTCTGTTTCTCATATTTTCACTATCTTTTGGTTCATCTTGTTCATATTCTTAGTGATTTCTAAGAATATACAAGTCTGGATGAGTGATAAACTGATAATTAGATGGAAGGACAACAAATATTGACCCCTGAGATTTAGCACAATTACAAAACAAGTCTGTCAAATTTGCAAATGACCCCCTGACATAGTTGATATTTGTTTTTCTTTGTACAAATTGCATAAATAGCACTACTCTCACAGATTACATTACCTGCCCTGCAGAGGAAAAAGTTTTCACTTTGGGGCTTGTCAATTTCAGGAAAATTAGAGTTTAGTCCCTTTTTAATTGCACTCAACTTAGGTTGTTTTATTGCCCATGATAACTTGTTTCAGTTTGTTTGTGTGTTCTTTCCTTGTGTAGCACACAAATTGTTTCCTACTTGTTAAATTATATGGCTGTTTTTGCCTTCCTATGAAGGCATAACAAGAACAATCTGTGGATAAAAGAATAAGTACCAAAATTCAAGAAAAGGGCAAAACCTAAAATTACCTAATAATGTGACAAAAATTCTTAACTTATTGTGCATAGAAATACTAATTAAGAAGAATTCCATGATTTTTTACAAGCAATCTTGATTCCCTAAAAAATGCCAAATTTAGTGAAGTTACTATAAGTTGACTCATTAGCCTTTTGTTGTTGCATATCAAACCAAATTCAAATATTATCCAGAAAAAGAAAAGAAAAGAAAAGAAGGGGAAAACAGAAACTGACCCTATTTTCTCATTCATGGCGGATCGAAGACAATCGTTCACCTTCCGTTTTTGGCCCACCAGGCGAACCCAAACACCATCTCCACCACCGGCCACCACTAATTCTCCTCAAGTCGCTAGGCCCACACCTCAATCCCGACCCGTTAGCCGCCAGAGAACCACCACCAACCTTCCAGCTCCACCACCAGCCGAAACTCAAAGTCCTTCACGACCACCGTTGAGTACTAATCTCACCCCAGCTGCTAGGCCCACATCTCAATCCCGACCAGTTAGCCGCCAGACAACCACCACCAATCCCACCTCCACGACTTCACCTAAACCCGATACTCAGACACCTTCACAACCACCGGCCCCGATCTCTAAACCCACAGTCGAAACCAAGGCAGACGGTACCCAGTCAACCACCACCAATCCCATCTCCACAAATCCTACAATTACTACTCAAACTCTTTCACAACCACCGGAAGCCATAAAACCTGCCCCAATCTCCACAACAACACCAGAACCCCAAGCCGACCACAGCCAGTCGAGCATCAGTACCACCATGCCTCCACCAACAACCGAAAAAATTAGCGCCAGGGCTCCAAATTCCAACTCCTCCCCACCTCCAACACCAAGCCTGCTAAATACCACACACCTTGAACAGAAAACACGAGCAGGTAGCCCGCAAAAAGTTAGCCCTCAACATGAGACTAAAACCTCATCACCATCAACTCCCATCAAACCCGCATCTTTATCAAACCCAGCTTCACCCGCTCCTCCACCAAATCAATCCAAATCACCTCCTCAGACTTCGTCTCCATCTCGCCCGGCCCCACACCCTCTGCCAATGACACCAAAGCGTGCCTCACAGACACGTTCCCTATCTCGTTCGACCTCTAAGAATACATCCTCGAATTCTCCCAAAAAGCCTCCTAATTCCCCATCAAACAAACCAAACCTAGAGGCACCTCAACAAGAACTTCAACCGAAAGCTGAGCCCAAATCCAATAATGCTGCTAACAATGATATCGATGGTGTGGAGAAGACTGTATCAAAATCAACACAACATGGCAATACCGTCACTAAAACCCAGAATGAGCTTCTACCACCTGAAAATTTGGCTTCGTCCATCGTTAATGGTGAGCATGAGCCTCTACCCAAATTAAAGGCAGGACCTGAAGAAACTACGTATGTGAAGGAAGTGGTGCAGGCAATAGAAAACAAAGCTGATGAAAACAGAAAAAGGGAGGCCAACAGTATTCCCAATCCAATGTCTAGCTCTGAAGGATCGACTCCAAGCAAGGAGAAGCCTGAAGTGCTGCTCAAGACAAAGGAAACTTTACCTACCTCTCTTCCCAGTCTAGAGCCAACCAGCAACACAGCTTCTCAACCAAAGAAGATAGTAAGCACAGTTTCAGGCATTCGTGATAAAGCTGCACAAGAAAATGGAGAACATATCTCCTCAAACAAAGACATCAAGAATGACGTCTCGAAATTTCTCAACCGAATGGCCCTCGGAGACCCCAAAAATGCGCTTAACGAAAAAAATGTGAGCATCATTACGCTCGCGGGGGAAAATAGAGGTGCTTCAATGCAAATGGGGCCCACTGCTCAAAAAGACGGGCCAGTCCACATAAGCAGGGGATACAAGGTAAACCCTGGTGAAATTGCAGACACGACCAACAATGGAGAAGAAAGCTCGAAAGGAAAGCCGTCTGATGATGCAAAAGCAACAGAAGGCCAACCAACAGAGGCGTATGTGAATAACAACACACAAGGAATCAATAACTCTATTGTGTGCAATGCCTCAATTGCGCAAAGAAATCCGGGGGTTCACCTGGCTGTCACTCATGTCCCAAAGGACTCGATCTGGAGTGCAGAGAAAATAAGCCCAGCCGAGGCAAGAAAGGCGGAGTACAACATGACCCAGGCAGAGAAAGTTACCTATGACCCCTTGGTGAGAAGAAGGTGCCTGAGAGGCCTTCTCTTGGAAACGAGTGGTTCTGATATAGAGAATCCTGAAAAGCCTAGGCGCCATGGCTGTCGAGTTGGATGCCAGCAGAAGGAAAAAGAGAACAATGCAGATATTTCCTGAACATTTAGATCACATAGAATTGTATGTTGTGGGTATGGTCGTCCAAATACAAACACAATAAACAATCCTGTTGTTTTTAAAGTATTTATGATTATGATTTATGAGAGGCACAAAATATGCTTCCTTCATTGTACTGTGATATTTACAATTTGTACACGAGCAACACAAGTATATAAACAGTTTATTTGTTCATAATACAAAAGCATAAACCACAAAACCACATCCACAACTAAAGCTTAATCATTGGACGAACACGAGAAGACTAAAAGAAGAACAACAATATATACAACCCATTTTCAGCAGGTAGCACCTTAAAAACCATTTAGTTTTTCTAACAAAATGCCTACTCACAGACTGGCTTTGTGTCAAAGGTGCTCAAACAGACAGCAAACGCCTGAAATGCAGAAAGAGGGTACCGGTAATCCATAGTAAATATATCTTTTCCTATCTTCCCAAATTGCAAGATCACTTTATCTTGTTCCGAAGCTGGAATATTCTGAGACAGGTCCACAGCTGCCACGAGCTGAAAGTTCTTCACGGACGCCACCGTAACACGTCCTCTGAAGTTCAAACACCAACACTGGAGCTGCTCGTGCCATCTTGGAGTTTTGTTTCTCAATATAAGTGGTTCGCTAGCATTTCCAGTAGATTCATCTGTGTTGGCTCGAAAAACCGAACTCGAACGAGAATTTTGTTTTCGTTCATTGGGAGTTGCTACGGAGCAGAAGGATCCATCAAGGCCATTATTAAATGATGTGGGAGTAGGAACGACTCCACCTTCTTGAATTGCCGAGAAAGGAATCGAATGCATAGTGCAACGCATTCTTCTTGGCCCTCTTGTTCGGAGGACATTGAGATCATAAGTTATGGTGGCCACGTTATAGTTGCAAATGGGCAGTCTTGGAGCCACTTTCTTGGAAGAAATCCTTTTCCATGTCCAACCATGAGATTGGATAGTTGCAGGATTGCTTAGAGGCCGGCAGTCGTGAACAAAAAACTTGGATCCGAAAAAATTGGACCTGGTAATGAAAACAATTATGTAAAAATGACTTAATGATAACAACATATTGATGATATGAACAGGAGGCTGGCTTAAAAAAATGCACCTCAATTTCCCAGCATAATTATCGCCAGTCTGAGAAAAATCATTTCCAGCAAAAGATATCAAAAGGTCTGTTTTAGTGGCTTTCTTGACCCTTTTTGCAGCCAATAGCAATTTACTCACATCCCCTGAAAGAGCTGTATCGAGCACAAACGTTCAGTCATTTGACATGATGGCATTAGGCATTAGAAAAAAACCAATCATCATGAAGGAAAAACAATATGAGCATATAAATGAAAAGGTTACCCGCAAAAAGAAAAAAAAAAAATTATACTTTCATATTTTCCTAATTTTGGCTTTCATATTTCATCAACGACAGACAAGACAGAAGATATTCAGTTACCTGGGCTCAGGCCAAGGTACAACCGATATGTAGATGTTACCCTATCCCTTCTGATAAAGCACTGAATAGGAGAATCTCTTGGCCCCGGCTAACACATATTTCCCGGAATAAAAATCAAAGACGGATATCGATAATAGTGATAAGGGGAATTCCAAAAACATTCAAGAAAGTTAAATTTACCAGCTTAAGCGATATGGGAAATGTGAATAGACCACATTCTTCAGGAGTCTTAACAATTTCTTTAGTAATCTCTCTCCAAGATTGGCAAACCGCAGCACAAGAAACCACAGCCGTACGAGCCGGCCATGCAGTCTCACTGGCCTCTACTCTACCGATAATATCAAGAAGCAGCTCAGAAGGCAAGTTGGCCCACGGGCTTTGTTTTCCCATGGGATATGAAGAAGATGATGATCCATCCGCATTAAAATGCAAATCTCGGTGGTCTAATTCACACTTGTGGTTGTTGACTGATCGCTTTAGCTTGCTATCCGTACCATTTTTCCCCTTAAGATCTCGGAAAATGGATTTAAATGGCATTTTTTGTTCGGATCGACTCTGTGGATACAATTCAACCGAACTTTATAGTATCATAGTACTCAAGTGAAAGATTATACAAATTCACACATTACAACACAGCAAAACAGATGTGAGTAGCGGTTGCATTTGAAAACATGTTCTCACATTCGAAACCTGAACAGAAGAGGGTGAAAAAAGAAAATCGGACCTTTAAATTGAAAAGGCCTGACAGCAGCAGAAGGAATAATTCTTGATATGCCTATACGTGATGAATTACAAATATGCTTTCAATGCCGAAGAATTCACTAGCCCACAAGCTCCAAATCCAAACAAGATGCGTTTTTTACGAGAAATCGGAAGCATTATGCTCAACAAGAACTCACATCCACTGCATTTTATGTTCAGAAACAAAAATGCATATACACAAACAACTGAAAATGCAAAGGATATTCATGTATACCTAACCCCAAAATTGCTTAGCGAAAACCAAAACCTAGAAAGAAGCCCTTTTCACGTTTCAATGTCTCCTGCATCCAAAACACACGCACGCAGAGGCACACACGTACGTACGCCTATGTACATAGATGAGCGCAAAATTTCTCCACAAACACCCCCAAATTTCTCGAGGGAAAATAAAATAAATACAATGCGGTGGATCAGAACAGAGCCCGACAATTACTTGAAGAATCCCATCGTGTCCCCGCAATCTAGTTTGTTTTTAAACGAACAAAAAGAAAAAAAATTGAAATTTTTGCTCGAATAATTAAGGAAAGTAGACCTAATATCTGTTGAAAAATCTAGTTTTGGGGGTCAAAATATGTAAATTAGGGCAGTGGGAGACTCGAAGCAACAGGAGATGCCGCAGGCCACCGCCACAGCCACCGCCACTATCGAGACGAGGATGGCAGCAAAGCGTTCCTCGGATTATCCGACCTTTTTCTGCGCGTTTCTTTCTTCATTAACATATTTTTCATCTCTCTCTCTCTCTCTCTCTCTCTCTCTCTCTCTCTCTCTCTCTCTCTCTCTTCCCCGTTTGCAGTGCTCCTTTCTTTCCGTCGTTAGATTAACGGTCGGTGTGTGTTTTAAGTTAGTGGTAGTGTGTGTGTGTGTGTGTGTGGAGACAATTGCTATTAGCCTATTTTCTCGCCCCCTTTGCTAAAACGAAAAACAACAATTCGTCTCAAGAAATTTTGTAAAAATGCATTAGTTCTTGTATCTTATCCACATGCACATATTATCTTTCTTTTTTTTAAGCCCATCACGGTATTTGAAGTTATGTCCCGACTAATTCGTTGGTCGACTCAGGTCGCACACCTGAGATTGATGGATGAGTCTCCCAACAAGCTTGAGACCTTGTTTAAGCGGCATCAAACTAATTACCACTTGAACCAACCTCTGTTGATACATGCACATATTATTTGATTATGTCTCATACACAAATACAAATAAAATTTTATAAGTTATATTTCTGTGTATATACTATTTAAAGTCATATATTAGATAATGAATATATCATATTTTATAAGTTTTATTGTTGGTAAAAATAAACGATATAAATATGAAATATTTAACTTGCATATAAATTGATGTATTTATTGCACTAATGTAATTTTTGTAATTTTAACTGATTATAAACAATCAGCTAGATGAAAAAAAAAATATTAAAACTATTATTATAGCAATTGTGAATGTAATTTTAAATGGTTTGGTTGTACCATAAAAAAATAAAAATTCCAACGAAATATTTTGAAAAGCTATCTAATAAAACTTATGAGATAAACTTCAACCTCTTAAAAAGTCCTGTCTTACCGAAACATGCTTATAATTTCAATACCAGAAATTTATAAGCCAAATAAATAAACTTTAAACTAGCTTATGGTACTTATCAAACACAATCATAGCATATGGGACAAAATGTAAAAGGAAGTACGGTGTGAATTATACGTGAATTTCTCTCTCGAATTTTTGATATTTTTCTAATTTAAGTTATACATTTATTCAAAATGTGGTAACTTTTTAAATTTTTTTAATTTTTATATAATATATTAAATTGACATCTTTTTGGCAACCAAATGTTCACATTAATATTGTATATATAAATTAGAATAAATTATTTATATCTTCTAAATAAAAATAATATTCTACAAAATATTGAAGAATAATGAATTTATTATTTATCGATTAATAAAGTTACTATCAAAATTATAATATAATACGAGTTAAAAAATTATTATAATGTGAGATGAGTGAATCTTTCAAAAAACGGGCGTCATTTTAAATAAAATAATATCACAATGTTTTTAAGTTTTTACAATTTTAAAATACAACTTATGCATTTTTTTTTAAAAAAAAAAAGTTAAATACAAAATGTATTGTATAACACGGGTGTTGTACTACAACTATTTTCAATTAAATAGCACTATTAAATAACTAATTTAGTTAATTAGTTTTTGGGTATAAAAATACAAAGGCCTTAAGCAGTGGCAGAACTATACAGGGGTCCGTAGGGGCATGGGCCCCGGTAGAATTTTGTGTAATATATATATATATATATATAAATGTATTATAATTTTGACAAAAAAAAAATACATGTTATTAATTATTATGCAAAGTTATTCTAATATAAAAATAAAAAGAAAATATTTAGAATTATTTAACCTTCAATAATATGTTGTTTTTTAAGTTGTGGAATTTATACTTATGGTATACTCAACCAGTGGCGAAACCAGCCGGTCATCCCAGGGAGGGCCTAATTTGCCGCGGCGCACCACCCCCACTCCGGCCATCCCCGGCCGCACCACCCCCACTCCGGCATCGGAAGGGCGCTTAAAGGGCTTTTGTGGACGCTCTCAAAAATTTTCGCAGGATATAAAGAAATACTCTAGAGATTTTTCTAAAAATCAAACTAAGTCCGGAATTAAACTGGTATACTTAAATTGAATTGTTTTAACTCGAAAAATTCTCGAATTTATACTAATAAAATCTCGGACTCAATTATAATAATAATCAAGAATTATACCTCCTTTCGAATAGACGAAAAGCTGAAAAAGTTTAGAAAACGAAGCCTCGAACGATCGAACTCGTCCTCGACAAATTTGCTCCTTTTGATACTATATAACGAGAAATTCAAACTCTCGTAATAAATGCTTGGAACTCCGAAAAATGCGAAATTTGTCCGTATGGAATCGTGCTTGAATTGTCTACACGCTCCAACTCGATTCTCGTTAAACCGAGATCACACGCAACCTTACGGAACCCCGCAAAACGACTTTTTATTCTTCTATTATGCGCACTCGACTTCGAGCTTCTCAAAATAAATGCTCGAAACTTCTAAACATGAAATAAATTATATAAACGACTTCTACTGTTCTATGCTTTCAAGAAAGCACTCCCGCTAATTTTCAGCACGCCTAACGAGGGCCGACGGTTACCCGAAGTCTAGACATGAAAATGACAATAAAATCACCTCCACTGTCATTTTTCTCTCAACTTCGAGCTACCCAAAATAAATGGTCAGGACCTTCATAAAAGTGCTTTTCGGTAATGATCGACTCGGTTTTTTAGTCCCGTCGGTACACCGCAAGTCGGCTAATTAACCAACTCAAAATATAATAAAAATAAAAAAAAATTATTAAATTATGCTGCTGTTATAGTCCCGAAACCAGGATCCCGTTTTGGGGAGAGGCCAATTTACCTTTAAAAAAATTTTCACGACAAAACCGGTGGCGCCCCTCCGGTCATGTATGTACCGCATGAAACCGGGGAGGGCCCAACATGCGCGTTCAAAGGAAAATCTTCCACTTCCAGCAAAATCCTCCACCCCTAGTTAATTTTTTTTTTTTTTTGAAGGGGCCGGCGCCTCTCCGACCCCCCAAGTGCTTTCGCCCCTGTACTCAACTTTTTGTTTATTTTTTTCTCTCCTAAAATACATAAAAAATATTATACATAAATAGAGGGTAAATTGCACCAAACCCCCTGTATTATACTAAATCTGCGTGTTATCCCACTGTAATTTAAAAATTGCGTCAAACCCCCTTGTAATGTACTTTTGCATGCACGAAGCACCCTAAATCGTCTAAGATGACGGAAGTGGTGTGCACGCGCGTGCTGTGCGATTTTTTCTTCATTTTTTCACCCC
>CACSLK010035018.1:3549879-3561487 GCA_902706635.1 Striga hermonthica
TCTCGATCTCAAAGGTACCGGTCTCAGCACAACAATGGCAGCGGGAGGGGAAGGAGAACCCTCTCGCCTGCATCACAGTGTCAATGGGAATGCGCCGTAATAGGAGGTTTGTGAGAAAATTGTAGAAGTTTCTCCTTCAATTGGAAAATTGTAGAAGTTTCTCACGTCCAACATACTTCTAGATTGGACATGAGAAACTTCTACCGGTCTCAGCACAACATACTTTCATTGTAGAAGTTTGTGAGAAACTTCTACAATTTTCCAATTGAAGGAGAACTTCAGGTCTCACCTTCCTAATTTTTTTTTTCTATTAGAAAAAAAAAAAAGAGCTTTCGTCGCTACCATGTGTAAAAAAAAGTTTGAAGATAGATGGGTCTATGCTAATCTTGTAGGTACTAAGGTGAGTTATTACTTTATTGGTCTAAAATGATGAATATCTTTTAAATTGTGAATCATCAATTATGTTTTGAAGTTTGTTTCTCCTTTTCGGCCATTGGTGTAAAATGTGTGTTGTCTTTATATATGCTAGTGATTTTGGGCAAGTGATTTTCGAGTGTGTGTGGTCTTTTGTCTTTTCTCTGATCCACGTCGAACGATCACATTTCCTTGTCTCATTTGGTCCTACTTGGTCTTTGTCGGAGTGCCCATTAACCCTCGCCTTGGTGACACTATGTTAAATCCTTGCCGCCCTCTTACTGTAAGCACCCGCATGATCAATGAACATTCTACGCCAAAAACTAAGGTTGATATCGCACCTGCTGATGTTCCTGCTTAATGGGATGATTTCCTTGCCCACGATATTAACCCTTAGAATAAAATTGTAAAGGAGGCTGCAACTTAACAGGCTTATCTAAAGATGATGCAAAAGGTTATTCACGACCGCCGTCGTTCAAACCTTGAGACAAGTCCTTTGGCATCCAAGATTTTGAAAAAGGAGAAGGCTGAAGATGTAGAGGAGAATTCTGAGTGATCTACTATTGGTTATCACTTTAAGTGATGGAGTGATGTAGTGAGGTCTTCGTGTAAGAACCTTGTTATTTGATTTCTCTTGTTGTGGTTTGTTTTGATGGTGGTGCATTGATATTAGGATATTCTGTTGTGTTGGATGTTGAAACACTTATCTTGGTTTGGTTTAGTAGTTCTTCATGATAGGTCTGCAGGTACTTTAGAATTGTGTTCTTACACAAAGCTAAGTTTATCGATTAGTGGATTATTGGATAATTGTTTGCACTCTGATCCTTTGAACATTATGTTTTGAAATTTCAAAGCAATGATCTTACAATGCAGGTTGTAATGTGATATGACCCTTTGTGTTTGAAGAATGGAAATGTTTTGCTTGTTGCTTTTGAACTTGTTTTGTAGGTCATCTTCAAGATATGAATTTTCGAACTGAATGCTAAAGAGGGATATTTTAAGAATTAATTTTGACAAAAGTTTGACAAATTAATATTTTGATGATTTTATTGTAAGCAAAACAGATTAAAAGGGAAGATTCACTTTGTCTTTCTTGTATTTATGTAAGTCAAGATACTATATTATTAAGTATGATGAGTATGTATATATGTAATATAATATATATATATATACATATATATATTAGTATCTAGTAGATAATGTTAAATGAGATAATTTATTACTATAATTCTTGTTCTATTTATTTATAGAAGGATCGCACATATACGAAATAGAAGGAGTTGATCGCTTGAAGAAAATCTCAACTCCAACGAGAAGAACATCACGTCCAATCTAAAAGGAAGCCATTTGGACGGAAATCAACCTCGCATTGAAAGAAATCAATGCATGGGACTAAGAAGACTCCTTACATTTGAAGAGTTTGAATATATGCATGATCGAAGTCTCATTGAAATGTTCCTGCAATTATCCAAAAGCATTCAAGACTTTCATTGAGTGTTCGTGAGCTTCTTGTTTTGCATATATTTACTGTGATTCAGTGAATGTTCTTACATCACTGAAGAACTTAAGTACTCTTGTAGGCATAGCTAGTTTAAAGTCCACGCGTTGTGGCCATGGAAGTGGTTGATAGAGTCAGGTACAATGTTGGTTTTATTAGGAGAGTCTTCTTCGTGTAATTTGAAGTTGTACATTGTACGCAAACCAATCTATTAATGAAAGAGTTATAAGGAGTAGGGGTGAGCAAAACCTAGTCAAAATCGTGCAATTCGATGCAATTCAGTTAAGATTTTCTGATGTAATAAAATTTTGTTTCGATTTCGTTTCGGTTTTTTTCAACACTGCGGTGCGGTGCGGTGCGGTTATAGTGTTTTATAAGTTCGGTTTCCGGTTTTATTCGCTGCGTTGCGGTTTTGCACCGAACGCACCAAATTGAATAAAATGTACAAAAAAATTGAAATGAAACTGAAAATCAAGTTGGACCGTGCATTGCGGTGCGGTTCTGTTCGGTTCGGTTATTTTATTGTAAGAAAAATTCGGTTCGATTTTTTCTAGGCTACGATGCCGTTCGGTTATATTTTTTTGCTAGTTTCGATTTTTGGTTTTTGCGATTCGTTGCCGAACCACACCGTTATTCACCCCTTAAATAAGGGGTAGTTGGCTTTTAATTTCTTAGTTCAAGACACACCGTGCGAACTCTATTTACTATGGTTTCAAGTTATACCTAAATATATCTAAATGAAATAACATTTATAACAGATATATGCCTAATAATAATTGAAATTAATATTTAAAATTATATTAATATTGTAAAAAAAAATAAAGAATATAATGAATGTATATTACAATATTTGAATTTGAATTATATTTATTTATCAATAGTTATTTATCAATAGAAGAAAATCTCAAAGTATAGTTTCTTATCCCTTCATTTTCTTAGGGGTGTATTCGTTTCGGAATTCGAGTGAGATTTAAAGACTTTTTAAGATTTAAAATTTTTGAGGATTTTCAGATTTTAAAAGAATTCTATAAAATACTAAGTTTAAAGGTGGGATTTGTAGTGAGATTTCCTACATGTTTTTTCTTTAGAAATCCCAGCAAATCTTAAAAAGTCTTTATAAATCCTAACCTTAAATTACTTAAATAGACCTGGATTTCGTAAGACTTTTTAAAATCCTAATTGAATATCTCAAGACTTTTAAAAGTCTTGAGAAATCTAAATTAAATACACCAGGATTTCTAAAGGCCTAAAAAGTTTTTAAAAGTCTTTATAAATCCCAATTAAATACACGCTCACAGAAAGCTCTGAACGCACGAATACACGCAGTGGTCGCATCTCGCAAAGGTGAGGGGTTTTATCTCGATTGCTTTTCCATCTCTCTATCTCCATAATTTTCTTATCGTTTTCTCCGCTGCAAATCGCCGCTGCAAATCGCCGCCTGCCGCCGCCTTCTATTGCCGTTACTCGCGCAGAGAACTTTCAAGCTGAAATTATTTGGGTGCCTGCATAAATCGGTCGAGATCTTCTGAAGGTTGGTGGATTTTTTTCTCAGAAAATTGGTTTTCTTTGAGCTAATCACTTCGTCGTCCAAGCTTGCATTTTGTTCTTCGATTTTGGTTTGAATCCAAGCTGATTGAAAATGATTCCTTTTGTTTTCGTGTTCCTGTAACTAATGGATGTGTTAAATCTTGATGGGATTTGGGGGATTATGTGGTATTAAAATTTTAGGGTTATGTCTATGAAGTTTGTGAGCTCCGGGTTTGATTGTTGATTGGTCCCAACTTGTCTTTGTCTTTGTTTGGCTTTTCACACAATAAAATTGCTGTCTGCTCTAGGCCAATTTTCCCCTTCCTAACGTGTGAATTTCTTTTTGTGGTATTTACAATGTCATATCCAAGTGTGTTGTTCTGTCTTTATGTGAGATGCAAGAACCATTCATATTTTCCACTGAACAGCATGCATAGATAAAAACTGGAAAATTTGCTTGCTAATGTCCAGTTTGCGGCAGCACTGCCGTTAGGTTTTGAGTTGTTCTTTTGTTGCTTTGGCTCTAGAGTCGGTAATAGAAGTTGTAGTCCCGTATCTTCTTGCCATACATTTACAGATCTACAAATGCTGCTATCTTAATATTCATTTTATAGCGAAAGTTGTGTTTAAAATTAAAAAAAAAATAAAAAAAATGAATAAAGCTACAAATGCTGCTATCTTAATATCTTCTTGCCGTACATTTACAAATATACGAAGTCCTGTATCTTAAGATTCGGTGCAGTATATGTATTTCAAGCTATGTTTGTCCTAGTGGAGTACTGGAGGGTTTTGGAGTCATGACACAGCTAGTACGTTAGCAATTTATTCTCATTTAAAAAAAAAAAATGAATAAATTTATGCTCATGCATGAGACGTGAATACTGCAAATTTAGGCATAAATAAAAACGCTAGGGTTCCCACGCAGCTGACTTGCGGTTCTTTTGTGTATGTTTGGTTCTTTTCTCATTTTGAAATGAAAATTATGCCCCTTCAGTTTTGATGGCTAACTACATCATGTGAGCTTATGTAGAAATTATAATTATTCTACCTGTTGTTCTTGTGTACATATGTTGCATAAATGCTTCTGCTACTTACATACTTTTTATATTCTTATACTATGTTGTGAATAGTGTGCTTTATATTCTATTAGTCAGCATGTAAATAAACGTTATACATACGTTGAGTTGTTTTGGCTTAACTGGGAGTCTCTGTGTTTTGTATTTTGCTCCATTGTATTGTGCCTATTTGTATCTTGAGGCTCTTTCTGAAGATTTCTGTTCAAGCTACGCTAGGTTGGTTTATTGTCCGAATTTTGGAGTTTACTAGTTTTGTTTATTGACTTATTCTGAAATTGGATTGTTTTGTCTATGGTTGTGCTTTTGTTTGGAGTTACAAGTGATGGTATTATAATCATATCAATGATTCTGATTAAATATTGATGGACAATTAGTGTGGATTTGATATTCAATAAGCGCTCATTCTCACTGGACCTTAAAACGGATAGGCATGTGCTCTTGCAGTTGATCTGACCGATTTTTTTTGTTAGGCAAAAAGAGTTGTCATAATTCGTAAAAGTAGTGTATTTTTTCCTTTTCTAGAGATAATTTATACCATAAACTTGAACTCCACTACTCTATATCCAGTAGATCTAAACCTGGCTATAGTTAGAAGCTAGAACCCATGTTTGTAGGAATCAATTCATGCTTATTATCACGATATTATATCATGTTTTCAAAATCAGATCCACTATCTGCCTCATATTCCCACTCTTTATTCTGTTTTTTGCAGTTTGAAAAGAAATGGCTGCTAAATACATCTTTCCTGCTATACTGGGATCTGTTGTCGTCGCGTATGTTAGCGACAACTTGATAGCTGACCAGAAGATCTTTGGAGGTTTTTTTTCCTACTTACCTTGAATTCAATTATCAATAACGTTGTCCTTTGTGTCCTTAAATATTACATTTGATCCTAGGTACAACTCCTTCGACTGTCTCGAATAAACAATGGTGGCTCGAGACCGACAAGAAGTTCCAGGCATGGCCCCGCACGGCAGGCCCCCCTGTGGTCATGAACCCGATCAGCCGTCAAAATTTCATCGTTAAGTCTGACCTCGATCAGTAAAGTCACCTTACCGTTTATCATTCAGTCTGTGTATCTGTCTTTCCCATGGCTAAATCGAAATCGTGTTTGTTTGGTTAAGTAATCATCTCAATATCAGACTTGCAGAATTGGCTAGTAATAAGTGCTTACGCTTTGCGTACTCTTGAGTTACCTGTCTCTTCATGTTGAAAGATGGTTATTGTTCGGTATTGGTACTGTTGTGGGGGAATCGCCTTTTCTTTTGATGTGTGCTTGTGAGATTTCTATTTTATTCCTTTGGACGGTTTTCATTTTTGTGCAGTTTATCTTCATTTGCAGGTTTCTCAGGACAGTATGTGATCCTTGCATTTGCTTGAATATTTTATATTTCTGGGCATGTTGAGAAAAGCAAATTAGGAAATATTTCATTGAATAAGGTTGATAGATCAAGTTTTTGGACTTGTAACTATTTTTATCAGGTTTTGTGTATCATATGATCAAAGTTCATTATAAGAAACTAATTTCCTCAGCTTTATTTTTCAATTAGAACGGATAAAAGTTAAATAAATTTCCAATTAAAGTTGGAAAAAGTGATATATTTTATATCATGTAATGTATATTTAAAATTGGAAAGTAGTAATTTGATATATGGCATATGAAAATGTGTAATAAATAATAAAAGTTAAGTGTTAAAAATAATGAGAAAACATTTTAAGGAAAGATGGAGAAGAAGGGGCTGAAACCACATAAATCGGCATTGGTTGTTGAGCGAGCTAAAGGGATGGAGAAGGAGAAGGATATAAATGAGGGCATGAGGTCAAAGAGGACGACTGGGAGGTCATGTCTTTGCTAGAAAATCGGTTGGCTTTTTTGGAAGTGGCAGAATATGATTAAAAAAAGAACCAAAGAGGAACATTTTTTAGGTTTATATGGAGAAGAGGAGGAAGAGGAAGGCGAGATTGGTAGTAGTCGGCGAATTTGGATAAGAAGACAAAAACAAAATCAAGCATGCAAAATTAACAAGAGAAAGATAAAGAAAACTTACTCATCGTCGAAATTGGTGTTGACTGTTTGGGAAAGTTGCAGAGAGTGGTAGAGCACGACGGAGCATAGGCTTCTTATTTGTAGAAAACAGGCAAAGCACAAGCAATACCGAGAGAATTTTACAAAGGCGAAAAACTGAAAAATTTCGGTATTAGGGTTATTTATAGGCAAAAAGGTGTATAGGTCAATCGACTTTGGCCATTGGATCACAATCGATATTGACGGTCAAGATGTAGCGGGTGAGCTGGAAAGACGATCTGAGCAGGACCGCTGGATCGTGGCTGAAATTGACGGCTAAGAGCAAAAGGCGGCAAGGGCGAAGAGACAGACCATAAGAGTCGTGGGATGGCGGTCGAAATCAACTGCTAAGATTGGACATGCTAGTTGAAAAGACAACGAAGATCTAACCATTTGATTTAAGACGAATCAAACGGTAATCATATTAAATGGGTACGTTTTACGAGACCAGTGCAATTTACAGAGGACGTCAATGCAATGTTATGATTGATTGGATCTGACAAGAAGACCGAGATTTGAATTTTGAAATTTGAATTGAAAACCATAAGGGAAGGTCGATAATTGTGTTGCAAAATTGACTCAAGCAAACATGTCGAAAAATAAGAGTTGGAGTCCATCAACCAAAATTAAGGACAAAAATCTACTTTTAGATCGAGTTATCTTAACTCGACCAGAGTGGGGGACCAAATGATATGGGATACCACACCAGGTAGAGAAAATCCAATAAACCCGCTCATCTGATCGAGTGAACCGATTGGTCGAATGGAAGTCCAGCGCCAATACAAAACAATGAGTCTTCAGGTCGAAGAAAACGTGAGGGGTATAAAAGGGTAAAGAAAAAGTTGAGTTGGGACCTTCAGATGGTCTGATGGAAACTCGACCTGAAGGTATGGTTGGTCGTATGATCGACCAAAAAGACAACACATAAGCTCAGTATGTGCAGTATTCTACCTCAACAGGATTCGAGTTCGTCGCACGATTAGGCAGTCTAATAAGACAAGCTAATTGATAAGAAATAATATTTATAGGATAAGGACCCCACGTGGATAGGGTCACATTACCTAACATAATTCGACAGTTTAGGCAGATCAGACAGTACGAACGGGCAGCTCGGGCAATTCATTCAGGCAGTCTTGGGCAGCAAGGTAACACTTTTCTATAAAAGGGAGTGATGTATGCTCCTAATCACATGACATTCTTATACATATTACATACAACACATCCTCTTCTTTAGTGTACTAACTTAAGCATCGGAGACTATTCACAAGAAAACCCCTCCAGTGTGAGAATTTTTGTTGTTCCAAGGGACGTTCTATCGGCGAGAAGCTCAGATCAGGCCGAATCCAAGCCGACAAAGGGTCTTTTCGCTCCAAATCAAATGACATTATCGATTTTTTCTTATGTAGATCTTGCGTATTTTTTGGTTGTTTCATCAATTTGGCCATTGTGAAAGAAAATTGTCAAAGTTTTTTGTTAAAAATTATTAATATGACATACAAAGCCATTTTTAGAAGATCAAATTGGAAATTGACTTCCACTCTAATTAAAAAGATATTCATATTATTCTTCAGATTTCTCATGTCAAAAATATCGAACCCAAAGCTGACCAACAAAATGGAGACATACATTTATTCTAAAACAGTCGGTCATATTATTGTTCAGAATTTTTATACCTAAAAATCGAGACATTCTCCATCATGCTAAAAAAGTAGAATAGTTCATTTCACACAAAAAATTATTTGAAATGCCGTAACAAAAAAAACAAATTAAATCGAGACTCATTGATTCTACAAACAAAAAACTGAGAGCATTTTCTATAATAAAAACATCGAGACACAAACATTATATCAAAATATTCGTTCGTATTATGTTTTTGGCATTACGGTAATTTCATTATGGTAATTTCATGCAAAAAAATAAAATAAAAATGGTGACCTACACCGTAAATAAAAATTGTCATGCGCATTTTAGACAAAAAATATACCATATATTGATTAATTTTCCCAACAATTTCCTACAAAAAAAAAGAAAAGAAAAAAAGTCATTAAATAACCCAAATAAATTCGCCCCTTATACCATATATTGCTTTATTTATTTCCCATATGAACGGCCATCAAATAACAAAATAAATTCGTCCATGTTATACTATATATTAATTGATTTATTTCCCATAAAAAAAGCCATCAAATACCAAAAATAAATTCACCCACTTTATATCATATATTTATCGTTTTATTACCCATAAAAGGTCATCAAATGCTAAAAAGAAATTTGCTCATTTTATATCATATATAAATTGATTTATTTCTATATAAATAAATATAATTTTTTGGCGGAAATTAGTTACAATTAAAAATAATCAAAACTTTCTTACATATATAGATAGATTATAGAATTCCAATTTGTACATATATAAAGACAAAAACTATTTACTAAAAATAGTAATAAGAACAGTCAACCCACATTTATTGTATTCTATTTTCAGCAGTTTTAAATTTTCTTTTTAAATTATTCCCAAAAAATCGAGCAGCTATATATGCACCCTAAATTTATAGGTTTTGTAGATTTGATTTAGGTAAATTTCGACTGATGCTTACAATTTTGCAAAAGTCAAAATTCTTTCTCTTTTTTTAATAAAAAAATTGATTATTATAAAATCGAGAATTTCGAATTAGGCAAACAATTATCGCATATATCTTTTCCTAATTGCAACAGGTCAATTCTTTATTAAAAAAATCAGATTGCATAGAAATCAGGTTAATTTATGTAAAATTCGGCATGACAATTTTGTAAAAGTCAAAATACTCTCATTTTTTTATTAAAAAAAAGATTGTTTACCATAAAATAGAAAATTTCGAATTAGGCAAAATACTATAACATGTATCTTTATCTGATTGTAACAGATCATGTTTATTAACAATAAAATTTGGATTGCATAGAAATCGGCTCAATTTCAAATTGATAATTAAAATTTAAAAATTCATATCATTTGGCTACTACTTTTTTTTGTTCGGATTTTTTTTTAACCATAAAACATAGTTAGCTAATGTTAATCTGAAATTCAAAATGAAATCGGATTGGAACATATATCCTAAAAATTTGGGTTTTGTTTAATCCTATAGAATACAATTTTGAAATTGATTCCATACACATACACAATTTTTTCCTTCCTTAAATTAAGTAATTTACAATTTTAAAATAATAAAGCTATCGATTATCAAGAAAGACATTTTACAATTTCCGTTATATTTTACTTTACAATTTTCATAAAATCAATATAAATCATACTTATTATCCTGCTAGATAATTTAATTGATTTATTTACAATCCTAATATATATAGGTGTCAAGTGTTTATTTTCTTAGATACGGTTTACAGAGGTACATTGTTTTCTGTTTAACTAGTACGTACCTCGTGCGATGCACGAGACAGAGATATTAAATGAGTTATTTTTACATCCTTGTTTGTTTAAGCCTAAAAAGTAATAGGGTTATTATCTATTTTCTACCTCTTTTAATCAACGTTAAGTCTAAAAAATAATATGGTTATAAATTTTTTTACACATCTTTTAACCAACGTTGTTATTTTAGCCAGAACATTAATTAAATATGAACATGTTAGGGTTAGCTTGTAAAATAATTAATATATTTTCTCACCAAAACATTTATACTAATAAAAATTTAAATTTAGCATATAAATTTATCCCTTGATATAAGAGAAAGTCACTGTTTTACTTATTTTGTTCATCATATAATATTTAATTATTATTTTATTATATAATTCAAATGAATATTGTTAAATAGTGTAGTAGAATTGTTATAAAATTTTATGATTTTTTTTTAACAATATAGATTTAATATCTTTTTATAATTTGATAATATAACTATAATATATTCTTAATGATATAATAATATGAGATACTGGATTTACATAATTAATGTTAAGATATTGATCTAGGTAATATATGATTCACTAATTTGTAATCTGTCTCTTCTTATATTGAAAATAATCATGTGATTGAGTAAAGATAACAATTATCTATAAATTCCTCCATTTAAGGAATAATTTTTAAATTGGTCCAAGTGTTGAATGCAACCCGATTTTCTTGTAACTAAATTGAGAAGAGATTTTGAATTTCAAAATTTCACTTCAAAACCACACGTAAATTTGGATGCATATTTTATTAAAAATAAAATCAACAAAACTCATAATTTTATGGACATTTAATGCTACCCCATCTTATGATTTAAAACATCTAAAAACTTTCTAAATATGGTGTGCAATTAATCATGCGTTGACTTTTATTCCTACTAATTTTAATAAATGAGATATCTTTTTATATAAGTATAGATAATATATAAGTTACATTTATTTTATTCCAATACATGGTATTTTTATGTTTTTCCAATCATCCAAGTATAAATGCTTACCTTAATAAAGTTAGCCCGTGTATCGCACGTGTGTACCGCACTACAATACACATCTTTGTAAAAACAAGGAAAGTAAAAAATTCAAGCACACACAGTTGAAATTCTAGAACTCTTCTCTTATTTTTAAGTTGAATGTACTTACAAATACAAAGGAATATATACTATTTTGTGAAGTAAAAATTGAAAAAAAAAATAAAAAAAATAATAATAGTAATTTCAGCGGTAGGTGATGAGGATGAACACAACCAGCATTTGAATTTGAATACGACGTGAGTTGACCGCAAACATGGTATCTATATATATATAAAAGCCAAGCAGCTCAAATTTTCCCGCCTAAACTATTGTAACATCTCATTAATATTTTGATCAATTTGATATAGTTTGTCTCAAAGTTGTAATGAATATGATTTTCATTAAGTATGAGCTAAAATACTACTAATATTTATTGGTATATGTGAAACCAAGGAAAACATAATTACACTTCCATTTTTCCCATGTACATCTAATACACACTTCAAGTAAAATAATTATACATTTTAAGAAACTTGGAGGAAAAAAGTTTACAATAAAATTTAAAAATAATAGGTAGAATACAGTT
>CACSLK010035018.1:3679210-3701987 GCA_902706635.1 Striga hermonthica
TATATATCTTATTATGAATATACAAGTAGTCAAGTGTTATTTTTAAAAATTAGATTATCTATATAATTTTGATTAATGGTTAAATTTAATTTTATTTTATATGATTTTATTGTCATTTTTTGTTAATTGTACCCCAAAAAAAATTAAATACTTAATTTTTAAATGTTATATTATTAGTAGACTATAAAGGATAAATAATTATATCTCAATATTTATTCTAAAAATAATATATATTTTTTTATTGTCAAATTTAGTTAATAAATTATTTGTTACATTATAATTAATTGTCAAATAATTTTATTTTATTTTTTCATATGAAACGAGATGGGTCGGTTAAAGCCCAAATTTATTACTCGGTTTACCCATTTACGACGAAAACCCACTAACCCGTCGGGTAAGACTAAACCTGAACTCGAAGATCACTAGTCGGGTAACAGATCGTGTTTGTGTAGGATAAATTATATGCAGGTCGGGTTGGGGATTGCCAAAACCCGCACCTGACCCGACCCATTTATTTACATCTCTAAAAAGGAGTGAAGGACGTTTCAGTCATTTGAAGCCACCAAAAATATTTAACCATGGGATATCTTCACAATCTTTCTTCTACCCCCAATCTCTCATCTCCTCCACAAAAATGGCGCTCGCTCTGCCCAATGCCTTCCTCAACAACAACCTCTCGCCTCCTTCGGTTTCTCTCCACTCCAAGGTACATCATTTTCTATTCATTAGGTAAACCTAAGAACAACAAGTCAAGAAAAATCTTCGAAATCTATGTCTACTTACCCTTAACACAGAATTTTTCCCCCTTTTCATTTCCCCCCCTCGTAATTAACAGGCGAAGCGTGTAGTGGGCCGCAATCATATGCGGGTGAGCTGCAGGAAGAAGGACATACACCCCGAATTCTACGACGACGCCAAGGTTTACTGCAACGGTGAGCTGGTGTTGACGACGGGCGGGACCAAGAAGGAGTACGTCGTCGACGTTTGGTCAGGTAACCATCCCTTTTACCTTGGTACTCGCACTCACCTTTTTGCGGAAGTCGATCAAGTCGAGAAATTTCGCAAGAGGTTTAGTGGGCTCGACCATCTTATGGAGATTCCTGTTCTCAAAGGAGAGATTGTTCTTCCTCCTAAGAAGAAATCTGGGAAAGGCAAAAAGAAGTAGTTTTTGAAAGATTTAGTGTTTCCTTTTTTGTTGAGATCTTGCGTTAATTGTTGAATTTTCGGGTTTGTTTGTAACTAGCTTGGTGATTGAGACATTGGATTACATGGGCTGTGATGAAAATTTCACTTATTTGATTCTTGCTTAGTGGCAGTGGTTTTGGTTGTTGTTGCATTTGTTCTATCATGCTTCAAGAGTAGTGTCTCGGTTGTGTTGAAAATATAAACTGGCAACGATCACACACATTCGGCTCGAAACGTAAGGTATCTTTGTTTGTTTGCTACTTTATTTTTTTTTCTCATTTTTTGGCTGACTTTTGTGAGTGATAAGTGGATGTTGAATGTATATGGCTTTCTTGGAGTGATAGATAGCACTTGCTTTGCTGCAGACTTCTTTCAGGCTAGTTTGGTTCTCAAGTTGGACTATTAGCTATGATTTTTCTTTTGAGTTGATTTGAGTACTTGGTCTTAGTTTCGTCTATCCACAATTGATTTTTTGAGGATGTTCGGTTTGGTCATGTGCAGCTAATGAATGTGTGATCTGCTGGCTGTGGAAAGATGAATAATTTATATTCTGTTTGAATAACTCCATGCAATAGATACTGTGTTCATTTTTTTGATCATGTGGAACCCGATTGAGCTTATCTTCTTATACAAAATACTAATACTTCTTTCTCAATTTGCAGTTAGCTTATCTTCTTATACAAAATATCAGTACTTCTTTAGCAATTTGCGGTCATCTATATGCAATTTTTTTTATCCTTTTTTTTTTTATGATGAGATTTCAAGTGATGAATCAGAAACAACACTAGCTAATATTTTTGAGATGATCAGCGCACATAGATTTTCAAATTTCATTTTGGCTCCATAAATGTCCTTCTAATCCGATTTTATGTTCGCTCTAGAACTCATTAGCAAGCTGAGATTCAAGTCATCAAGTAAAGGTTATGCGGAAAAAGTGTAGGCCGAAAAAAAAAAAAAAAAAAAAAGTGGGCAAGAGTTTCATCTTCTTGTTTCATTTCACCTATATCTGTAGTTCTCTTGCCTTTGTCAAGCAGTTGTTCAGTTACACTCATGATACTAATAATACTGCAGGTGTTCCATATCTTATTATATAACTTTCCAGACTTATATATTTGAATCAAGATGCTCCTAACAAAACATTAAAATCATGGAAACTGGTCTGATAGAGTAAATAGGTGGTAATACTCTGTCTTGTATGTCGATAGGGAGAAAATATAGGGAGAAAATACTTCAAATGCTACCGTTGAAGGATTTGATCTTATGAATATACATTTTACGTAGAGGTTTATGCATTTATATATCTTGGCTGTTTCTCTACATTATAACTTACAAGACATGGCCTTTTTAGGCGGTCTTGGGGTGAAAGAGCAATATTTGACCTTACGTTCCTCTATCTACAATGTCGTAGAGTTGATGGTTCATAATCACCAGTTATATGGTAGATGTGCGCGCATTTTCTATTAACCTAAATGTTATGAAGTAAAAGCTCCTCTGCTCTTGTGGCTAGCCATAAATTTCACCAGCATGCAACGATAAAGTCTAAAACACAAATGCTGCTATTAGACTGTTCGACGAGGTTGTCTAACGGTTAGAGTTATACTTTATTTAAACTGTAAACTTATATTATGGAATATTGTATTATTGTTTATATTGTGTTTTGAAGTATGAAATTTGAATATTTATGTAACAAACTACCAATTTGACTATGCGTCGCGACGCTACAAATTTAAATTTATAAAAAATTTTCTCAACGAACCACCACTAACTAGTGGTTCGGACAAGTAGGGGCCGATCGCACGAGTAGGATTAAATTCTGGCTATTCTTGTACTAATTGAATTAAAACTAAGAAAGCAATAAAAGGTGCATCGTTTTTTAAAGAAAAAAAATAACACATAAAATAATAATCAAATAACATAAGAGAAGTACAATTTCGGTTAAGTTATTATTCAATCCAAATCTACGGTTTACTAATTTCAACTTCTTTATTAAATTGCTAATATATTATCAACACTAGCTAACAATAAGATATGGCAATCGAATTTTTATAACCTAAAATAACCTTTCTAGATTACCTAATACACTATCAACATTAATTCCTAAAAAATAAATTAGGCTATGTTTGGTACAAATAAGCTAGCTTATAGCTTATTTGGTTAGCTTATAAGCTCCCTATATTCAAATAAGTCTCGTTTGGTATGACGAGCTTTTTAAATAAGGTCGGGCTTATTTGATAAGCTTCTTCAGGTAGCTTTTCAAATAAGCTAGTTGAATTTTATATTCCAGCTAGCTTATCAACTAATTTTACCAAACACTTGTATCATATAAACTAGCTTTTCAGCTATAAGTCATAAGCTATAAGCTAAAAAAATACTGATAAGCTGTAAACTAGCTTATCAGTTATCAACTAGTTTTACAAAATACAGCCTTAGTCTAAGCAACGAACATCGTTTAACTTATGTTCACGCTACCTTAGAGATGTATGATCCCTAGTTTACTACTTACAAAACAAGAAGAATAACAATTGCAGATTAAAACCTCGTCTCTAACAATTAAATCATGAATATTCGAAGTAGCTGGCTGAACTAAATCTAACATCCATAATTCATAAACGTTAAAAATAGATAACATGAATAGACTCATCAACAAAATAAATACGGCGTCTTATTAATCAATGAAAAAGATAGATCATTCATTTCATAGACAAATCAAAGTTAGAGTTCAAATATTTCTCAAATTGGATAGAAATCCTAGCCTAACATAATAATAATACTGAATAATAAATAAAAGAGAGAATATAATTATCTCCCTCTTGCGGGTGCAACTTTCCTCTGCGTGTAGATCTCTTTCAGTCTGCGGCTCTGCGCTAGAGGTGGCCAATTGTCGGGCCGCGGCATGGCCCGTCGGGTCGGCGGGCCTCAATATCATGGCCCGTGACTGGCCCGAAATAAACTATGAACAAGCCCAGAACTGCCGGTTCACCGACCCGGCGGGTCACGGGCCGATACAACCCTTTAAAAAAAAAAAAAAATAGCACCGTGTCATCTAGTCCGACCCGAACCGACATGTCCAAAAATGAAATTGTGAACCAGGACCGAACCACGACCCAAAGGGTTCGGTTCAACGAACCAGCCTTTAGGAAGCCGGTTCAGGGCCAATTCGAGCCAGGCCGGGACCGGTTCATGGGCTAGTTCGGCCCGTGGACATGTCTAGTATGCGCCCTCTACCTCTTTTCTTGGTCTAGACATGCCAAACTATCTTAC
Source organism: Striga hermonthica (assembly GCA_902706635.1). Taxonomy (NCBI): domain Eukaryota; kingdom Viridiplantae; phylum Streptophyta; class Magnoliopsida; order Lamiales; family Orobanchaceae; genus Striga; species Striga hermonthica. The sequence continues at coordinate 3,683,657 of CACSLK010035018.1, forward strand.
TTAGCCCAAATAAAGCTTTCCACTAATTATAATCATGGCCTTAATTGATTATGTATTTGGCGCCCGAACAATTGATAACGGCAACTTTTGTCCATTGCTCCACATCCACAAAATAATACAATTTGTTGAAAAATAACACATAACCAAATAAAATAAATTCATCCAAATAAATAAGTCAAAAATATAAAATTAGAATAAATTAAGGATGTAAAAATACACTTTTAAATATATAAATATACATATTTTTTGACCAATCAAATTTTCTCAAACTTAAACTGTTACTTATTCTCAAACAACTTAGAATTAAAAACATATAGATGTATGTAAATAAGTACGTGGAATATTACTCAAGGCCTCACAAATTCTCATATACGTACATAGTTTAAACAAATCGAATTAATTAATTTAGACTCAAGATGAAATCATTCTAGGAACTCAAACACATCAAGTATCAAATTCACTGACCACCAAAGTTCGTCATTCTCTATAACAATTGTATCAATCAATTCAACTCATGACACATTCTCTTTGCAAACTAGTCTAGTTTTCTTCCGTTACTAGCCAATATTAAATGTCTCTTCATCCCCTTTCTTTTTTATTTTTCTCATTTTTTTTGTGAGATAGGAAACGAGAGCTCCGTCATAACCCGTGAGTTTTAGCTTTTCGTGCTTGTCTTGCTACAAAACAATATTGAACACTAGAGCCCCTACAGATTGGCAACTGTTGCAGCCATAACTCCATTTTTTTTTTTTTTTGCAAAGTCTTTTCAACTCCACCAGTTATCCTCTATCCTCATTATCCTCAACTACGAGACATCAAACACCGGCTTTCAACATCAAGTCACCAAAGACGGACAAGATTGATCAAGATAATCACTAGCACATCTCAATAACACAATTCAATTCAAGACCAGCTCACTATAAATGATTCACAAAAATATCAACTATCATGCTCTTGATCCCAAAATGAAAACACCTAAAAATATTTAACCACATATAATCAACTCAAGCCATTTAAATTAGCACAATATATTTAAACCGACTCTCATATCATCATCGAAATATTCCACGTACCAGTAAACTCACACTATTCAAGAAAAACATGACAGGACATCAACTTAACAATTCAAGCATATAAGCGTCTCACACTATGAATGCACATCTCCAGACTTAGAGTTTGCACATATTATAAAAATAGAATTTAAAAAGCAAGTTCACCTCATCAGAGACTATGATGCAACAAAAGAAAGTCGTATCCACAGGGACCACAAACATGACATCATCCTAGTTCGTAGGAGTGAGTCGATGTAGACGTATCCAAAGGCCGGGCCAGTTCACGACCCGGCCCAACCCTCCGGGTCGACGAACATCAAATGCTGGGCCCAGAACCAGTTCGGCTATATCTAAGGGCCGGTTCAAATGAACTGGTTCGACCCGGCAGTTCATTGAACCACCGATTTTTTATTTAAGAAAAAATAAAAAAGAAAACAAAATCAACTATGACCCGCCTTTCGACCTGGAACTGACCTTTAAGGACTAAGGGTCCAGTTTAAAAATCGGTAAATCTGGGTCGGTTTCGGACCGAGTCGACCCTTGGCCGTATTCAAGTGGATGCAAACAATAGTAGTGGATACATAAAAAGTGTCATGAGAGAGATTCTTTCTTTTTTTTTTCCTTTTTTTTTTCTTTGATTAAACGATAGTGATGGAACAAAGATGTCACTCGGGCTCCCTCGACTCGGACGGCCACCGTACCTGCAAGAACCCAAAGTTTGGAACCCCGGGAGGGGTGCCCGGCTTTGGGCCTCCGATGCTTAAGTCAGTACTGGATTCATATGAGAATGCATATAGAGAGAGAGAGAGAGAGAGTGTGTGTGTGTGTAGAGGATGATTAGAGGATGAATGGAATGAGTACCTTCTCCCCCTTTTTATAGGGGAGTGTACCTTATAGTCCAAGTTGGGCCTGGCCTAGGTTGGGCTCGGCCCATATTATCATATCAAATGTCTTAGCCCATGTATAGGCGTATTCTTCAATATATATCCACAAAAACCGGTTGGGTACGACATGCTATGTCAGATACTACCGGTCGAGCCGACAGTACTAGCCGTGGCTATATCAGATAGGCATCTCATAACAAGAAAACGTGGTACAATGTCCAAATATAACCCGACATAAGCCAAATAAAATCGCATGAAAAGGGAGACCTCAACAACGAGGTCTAAAGCAATAGAACAAACAATAACATCGGCAACATCAAGTTGAGATCCAATCTACATAAATACTGAAACATAGGCCTAAAGAAGAGAGATAAAAACACAACTGTCTGTCGACCTAGATTATCTCCTTTAAAAGCCTTCCTTCTTGCAGCTAAGCCACTTTTGTCTCGACCCACTCCCTGACTATTTGCTTCACAATGAAGTGCTCAGGGAGAAGATGCTTTTGGAACACCCATATGTTGCGTGATTTCCACAACCACCAGAGTAAATAGGCCGAGAGTTGGATTCTATCTTCATTGATTGCTTTGTGATTTAAATTCAAATGCTCCACCACTAGTCTGAGAAGGTGGCTAAAGACTGAGAAAAAATATCTCAGCTGCTAGGAGAAATACTCCAAACCTTTTGAGCTCTATCACACTGCCAAAGAGTGTGCTCAATTGTTTCCACTTATTCACCACAAACAACACATATTGGATCAACATGAATTCATTTACTACTGAGATTAGAGTTCACTGGTAAAGCACCTGAGAAGCATTTTCAAGTGAAATGCTTTAGTTTCCCTTTAATTTTCAGTCTCCAGGTTCTAGCCCTTGCTTGAATATCCTTTTCCTTTGATGAGCTCCCTTTTAGCCTGTCAAGTAGTAGTAGTATATCTGAAATTAAGTCAATGTAGGTATCTGCCATAGCGAAAAAACCTTTCCTAGAATTATGCCAAATCCAACCATCAACCTTATCAGGGTTCAAAGGTTTCTATTCCAAAATAGCAGCAGCCACATCCATGTCAAACATGTTGTTAACAAGGTCAGAGTTCCAAGTTTTGCCATCACTTAGACAATAGTTGACAAACCCAATTACAAGAGATTTAAGCTCCCTCTCTAAATGAAATTCTCTGATTGTCCAAGGTCTTAATCCAGGGGTAACCCAAGATTAAGGAATTTCTGCCACTTTGTAAATGCACTTTCAGCCTAAGATCAAATTCACTTTAACAGTCATCCAGCAGTTCCATAGCCATGAGCCTCCTAATTTTGTTTTGGCATCAACAAAAGATGAGAAGGGAAAGTACCTGGATTTCAGAACTTTGCAGACTATAAGGTCAGGCCTTGTAGCTAACCTCCATTGTTGTTTCATGATCATGACATCATTAAAAATTTGGCTATCCTGAAAGCTCAATCCCCCCAACTTTTTAGGTAAGTGACTTTCGGCCAAGACATCCAATGCACTCCTATGGAATGATCACCCCTTCTGCTCCACTAGAAATGAGAACAAAGTCTTGAAATCTCCTTACAAACTGCAACAGGCAATTTAAAACAAGTCATAGTAAAGATAGACAATGAATTAAGAACATCCCTTATAAATACTTCATTGCCAGGTGTTGAGAGAAGTTTATTCTTCCAACTAAGAAGTCTCCCTCTGAGTGCATCAACGACAAAAGATAAAGTTTGGATCTTAGAGTGTCCAATTCCCAATGGCAAACCCAAATATTTGGTTGAGCTATGGGCAATGATGTTATTGAGGACATAGCAGGTATTGTCTTTCACATGAACGAGAGTGTTCCTACTGAAAAATATGGAGGACTTGCTCCAATTAACCTTCTGACAAGAAGAAGTTTGATATTTGTCCAGAATGTCCATCAGCTGAAAAGCTTGATTGCTATGTGCTTTGCAAAAAATCAGAGTGTCGTCTCCAAATAATAACTGAGATAGTGTAGGTCCTCCTTTGGAAATTCTGATAGCCTTAAGACCACCAAGGCCATCTTCTGAAAGAAGCAGACTAGAAAACACTTCAGTAATAAAATAATTAAGATTTTTTGTAAAGATTATTATTGACGGTATAGATATGATCCTCACACGGTCTATCTAGAGTATAGTTAGAGGAGTGAAAAAAAAAAAAAAATCAAAGTTGTCTCCATTAGTTTGCTTTACATTTTACACTTTATTAAGTATTTTATTTTAACTTTATTATAGTAAATTATTTTAATGTCAAAATTATATATATATATATATATATATATATATATATATATATATATATATATATATATACATATATATATATTTATATATTACACATATTTAACAATACTTATATAACAATTATTTATTTACTAAAATATGTACCAAGTATTCACTAAAATATTAACTAAGATTGTAGAAAATTTCAATTTATAATCTAAGCCATAGAATATAATTCTTATCTCATCCAATAGTTTACCACATAATTTATTTTGTTATAAATAAACTATCTTAGTGAAGATATGTATTTTTAGTGCTTTTAATTTTAATATGGTTGTATTAAAACTTATAAAATAAAATCAAATATCTCTATAAATACAATCTAGTTAAAACAATGTAACAAAATCGAGTAAAGTTAATTGTTTCATGTGAAATACGTGGAATATAGTGTTCATAGTAGAATTAATTTGTATAGTAGGCAAGCGATCTATGTTTTATTCTTAGGAAGAGGAGTGGCCGTAACTTTTATTCGCACACGTGTCGTGCGGAAGATGATTTGGGGTATGGATTTGCAACTCATATTAGTTTCAACAGACCTTCTCACGCCTGAACTACTCATGTAACGCCCAGATTTTTATTTACTATTTATGGAGCTCGACTATATTTCCATAAATATAAAGTTTCCTAATGATATGCATTTATTATTATTATTAATTGCATTAAATTGAATAATTAATATTGAAATCTAAGTCATGGAGAATTTATTCGATTTTAATTATTAAAGTCGGATTTATTTAACCAAAGTATCTGCTTTATTTTTAAAATCGAGCCTCGAGTTAATCGAGATTTTATTAAAGAAAATCGAAGCCGAATAATTTAATTATTCGAGCTCAATCATTTTCGAGCGAGTCCAATTATTAGTTCGAATTCGATTAATTTTATTAATCGAGTATTTAATTCCTTAATCAATAATCAATTTAATCGAGCTCAAGTCGAATTGAATTTATTAACCCGATGTTAGGATTTTAAAAGCCCGATGTTTAAGGCCCAATAGCACAATTGAACCCTAATTTTCTTATCTACTATAAATACCACACTTGTGTTCTCCCAACAATCCATTTTCCACGCCCAACACAAAAATCCTCTATTTTCACCTTGAAGCTCAAAGCTCATCACCATCTTCACCAAAAGTCCGGCCAGCTCGGAACCCGGCGAATTTCCGGCCGACCCGCCGCCATCCCGACCTCAGCCCCGCTTGTGGTTCGCACTCCCCGTGGTCCCGGCCTTCACGCGAGTCCAGCCCCGCCACGTCGAGCCCCTCGCGCCATTGCCCGTATGCCGGCGTCCATTCCCGAGCCACTCCCGCTCGCACGTCCTAGCCCCGGTTCGCAACCCGTTAGGCTCGAGTCCGTGCAGTCCAGCTCCGATTCCAGCCATCTCGCACCGGTTCGCACGTCCCTGTAGCCCCCGCGTCCGTACCGGCGCGACCGTTTCAGCCCAGACCCGCGGCGCTAGCTCCGAGCCGACCACTCCCGAGCCAGCAGTCATCTCGGTCAGCTCCAAACTGAGATCTTCAGTCCCGGTCAGCTCCAAAAACCGAGTCCTTCACCCCCGGTCCGTTTTCACTAGCCCCAGTCATTCTCCGATTTTCGGTTTGAGCCCGATTCGAGGTATAAGGCCGAACCCGGTTTAATCTCCTATACGACCTAGAATAATGACGTTTGAGCTTTATCTCGTATCATTATTATTATGCAGCAAAGATGAGAATTTTCAGAATTTTTAAGAATCAGTTCATGGGACTTGAGATTTTTAATGCAATGAGGAGTTAAAAGATGTTAAATGTTTAATGCTTACGAAATTTTATAGAAATTTAATAATAAAGAGAATGAAAAGAAATTGATGAACTTCAGTCTATTGATAATATCATGCTGCTGTTGTGAATTTACGCACCAAGTATGAGTTAATGAGAATCAGTCATGAAGAATTTAATAGGCATGCTTAAGATTAAGTGCATGAGAGCTTGTATATGGTGATTTATTGTTGAGTGGAGCTCATTTGAGTTTTCAATTATAGTTAGTTGTACTAATGGTTCAGGTAAATAGATAATTGTGCAAACAAATCGTTTGCATACTTTACTCCTTTCCTTTAGGTTGAGATTATTGGATCATTGAGGCTTAAGGTGATTGGAAATAGTAGTTGTTACTTACAATTCCGATATATTTGCATGTAATGTAGTAAAAAGGCTATGCAGAACTTAAGAATCTTAAAAATTTGGTACTGGCAGTTTTAGTGCTAGTCTGTTGAACTAAAGATGTGCAAGACAGTCACGAATTTATTTCTAATCATGCTGGCCTGTATGCATATGAGGTTAGCAGAAAATTTATAAGAGTTGTGAAGTATCACTCTTGTTCCTAAAGTAATTAGATTGTTGGTAGAAAATCTTTGTCCATGTGTGTGACATATTTTAGATGTTTGGAATAAGAGAGCTGAATTACATGCAGGGAATTTTAAGTTTAATGTCATTGTAGCAGGACACAAAAAGTAATGAGGAACCAATTAAATAAATCCCCGACATGAGAATAGTGAACTTATAAATAGGATAAATTGAATTGCTTAGGATATTTTGTTTGGCTTCATTTGTGACATATTATTTGATGAATTGTTATGTACCTTGTATGTTGTTATTATCTGAATATTTCAGAGGTTATGAAAAATATTTGATTTAAGAAATTACGAAAATTAATTAACCGACCGAAGTAATCAATTTCGTTAAACAAATATATCAAGTCTGGTAAGAAAATATGATTTAATAATGAGTTTTAAATGATTGTAAAGCTGAGTGAGCAAACCAAGTGAGATCAATTCGAGTTGTTCAGTTGGAGTTAAGTACTTAGCATATATATTTGCTTGAATATTTTGTAGCTTGTGGGGAGTCAGAGCCTCCGACAGTTGCAATCCAGTCAACACTTGCACTTCAGCGTTCCAGGTGGGGACCCTGTACTGAGTACTACATTTTCTATAATCGCACTATCCTGGCTGAGGTATGTATGTAAGATTCCACCCGAATAGGGACAATTACATAGCAAGTCGATCCTTTCTAGCTAAGTGAACCGAACGTTAGTTGAGATGAGATAAGAATTTTAGTGTAGCTTTGAGTTAAGTGAATTAAGAACCTTAAGAGTAGCCTTGAATTAAGTTTAATTTCAGATGAAGTTAGAATAATTCTTCCGTTAGGGGACAATGATTTAGAGAAATGTATCTTCATAACCAAGTGTTTCGAATCTCCAGTTAGTATCAAAGATTCTAGTGCAGTTGTGAGTTAAACTCAACCTTAGAAGTACATAAGAGTTAGTTTTGCCCTAGTATGGGCAACGGCCTACAGATTAGGTCCTACGGTTGCTTATCGCGAGCACGAAGACCAAGTGCCCTTCTCGCCAGTTAAGCAGTCAGTTGAGCAGCAGTTATAGACAATCAATTGAGCAGTAATTATAGATAGCTAGTTGAGCCGCCGTTATAGACGGTATACTTATTTATACGCCTTTGTGATATGTTTTATCGTATTAGATGTATGCTTAGGTTGTAACGTGTTTTATCATATTAGATGTATCCTTAGGTTTGTGATGTGCTTATTATACAGAGGTATGTTTAGTTTGCGATGTTGCAGTTATAGTTAGTTAGCCGAGCAACATATATAGTTAGTCAGTTGAGCAGCCATTGTAGTTAGTCAGTTGAACAACAATTATAGTCAGCCAGTCGAGCAACCATTATAGTTAGTCAGTTGAACAACCATTGTAGTTAGTCAGTTGAGTAATAATTATAGTCAGCCAGTCGAGCAACCATTATAGTTAGTCAGTGACTCAGTTGAGCAACAATTATCATCAGCCAGTCGAGCAACCATTATAGTAGTCAGTTGAGCATCAGGTATAGTTATCTAGTCGAGCAGAAATTATAGACAGTCAACTGAACAACGGTTATAGGCGGTCAGCTAAGTAGCAGCTATAGATAGTTTGCCGATTTAAGTGTTTATTGGATGAATGCTTAATCTGTTAGTAAAATGTTCATTATCATATCGTTTTCTGCCGACTCAGTAAGTACTTGCATATATGCCGATGTCATGATATGTTATTATATTAGTTGTATATTAGAGTGTCGGTTCCGGCGGAGCACGTGGATTATTTATGCTCACGCCCCCTCACTAACCATTTTTTAGATGACGTGTCGAGCGTAGAGCGTGAGCCGATGATGTGGGGGTGGTCATAACAAAGATATTTTTAGTAAACATGTCATGTATATTTTGAACATGTTTGAGTTATTTGCTTTGTTCATGCATGCTTGCATTTGCTTCCGCACTTAGTATTTCAGTATTACAGTATTTCAGTACCTAGAATTTCAGTCTATGCATGCTTAAATCCTGAGATGTTTAGAGTAATGAATTATACTCGGTTGCATGCCTTGTAGTTTAATGATACTCAAGATTAAAGATTTAAGATTTAAGTTGAGTAGCATCTCGCATATTAAATTTCAAGTAGTTTCGAAAAATTAAATCAGAACTTTCCTTTTATAGCGCGAAAAATTTACTCTAATTTTAGTAAGTCTAGGCAGGGTGTTACAACTTATCCATAGCTTTTTGAAAGAAATGCTTGGTCATTGAGTATCTAAGTGAAAGCCTCCAACAGTTTCACGTAGATACTCAATCACCAAGCATTTCTTTCGATAAGCTATGGATGAGTTGTAACACCCTGCCTAGACTTACTAAAATCAGAGTAAATTTTTCGCGCTATAAAAGGAAAGCTCTGATTTAATTTTTCGAAACTACTTGAACTTTAATATGCGAGGTGCTACTCAACTTAAATCTTGAATATCTTTAAACTACTAGGCATGCAACCGAGTATAATTCATTACTCTAAACATCTTAGGTGCTTTGAGAGGATTGAAGGTTATAGAGTTAACCATCGTCACATGAACCAAAAGTATTCCATTTTTGGGCTAACCGAGGAGGGTGCTCGTGATATTTATTTCGATCTTTAGGGCGCAAAAAACATGTGCCCTTGACTACTTTAGGGATAAGTGGGACAAAGACATTGTGCACAAAGATGTTCCGTGCTTGAAACTTGGGAGGAAGACAAATGTTGTGCCCGTGGAGTTTTGCGAACTGGTTGAGGGGCAGTTGAGGGGCAGAGGGTTCTCTCTGAGCAACTCCACTACACTGCTGTTTTATTGTTGAAGAATATATCAATGCTTGAGCCTTTGGATGTAAGGAACATGATAAATTATATGGTGATGGTGACTGATGTTGGGTTATTAGGTATGTTTTTTTTTTGTGTTTTAATGTGTTAAGAACTTACGATTGTATGTTATGTTTTTCCAGTTTCTAAACATTTATCAGAAACCTAGAGTAAACATTTTCAAAAAGCCATATCAGAAACGGGAAATGCATAATATAGAATCTTAAGTTCTTAACACATTAAAACATACCCAATAGGCCCCAGCATCATCCATTACCATATAAATGATCATGTTCTTTGCATCCAAAGGCTTAGGCTTTGATATATTCTTCAACAATAAAGCAACAGTGTAGTGGAATTGCTCAGAGGGAACCCTTTGCCCCTCAACTAGTTAGCGTAACTCCATTGGCACAACATTTGTCTTCCTCCCAAGTTTCAAGCATGAAACATCTTTGTACACAGTTTCTTTGCTCCACTTATCCCTAAAGTAGTCAAGAACACATGCTCTTTGCCCACAAGATCGAAAAAATATCACGAGCACCTTTCTCGGTTAGCCCAACAGTGGTATACTTTTGGCTTGTGAAAATAGAGGGATTGTGCTTGAGTCCGAATTCGTATGTTTCGGCTTCTTTCGTTTAATCTTGAAGGATAGTTATGTTTTTCGTATGATAGGAAAGTCAAAATTGTTGTTCCAATAAAATATTATTCGAAACAATTTTGACTTTCCTAATCATACAAAAAACATAACATCCTTCAAGAAAAAAGGAAAGAATGCGAAACATATGAATTCAGACCCAAATACAATCTCTTTACTTCCACAAAAAAATGAGATCGAAATGTGTTTTCTTTGAGCAACAATTTTGACTGTCCTAATCAGACGAAAAACATAACATCCTTAAGTTTTCGTGGAGGTCGTAGAAACTCTGGTCGAAATAAATGTTGCATGACGGGAACCCAACCCATAGGACTGAGTGTGGAGCAGCACATTCTCAAACTTGTGTAAGCTACGAGGTGTGCATAATAGACGGGTGGCACGACAGATACGGGCTTTGTGGACCGAACAAACGTGAAGCACATGCTGTAAATAAATTTAAGCTTTAAGCGTGGGCTTGCTCATCCCCCGATGCACGTAATAGCTGTATAGGTAGAAATTCAAATCCCAGGGGTACAATATCTTTGTCCACCACTGTGCCCGATGGCACATTACCGGACTTGTCCGCGTCTTCTTCGTGCTCGACAAAAAGTCGAGTTCCATGGCACGTTAGGGCTACGACTACCGTGATTTTTGGTTTGTAGTTCTCTCCACAAATGGATGTTTTCAAATCGAGCAACTCGTCAAGCACCATTTGAGGAGGATCCAAGTGTCTGGAGCTTTGTTTCGGCCCCTCAAATCGAGCAACTCCTTCACTCCACCCAAATTGATGTTTTGCAGCTATGTTTCAACTTTTTTTTTTTCGTGTGTTCCGCTTAGCGACTCGTTGTGAACGAGTTCTCTTATGATGGTACGAGGCAGCTTGACATGCTTTAAATGTTCTATTCTTTTTAATGTGGTACTGTTAGTTGTGTGCTTGTGTTTTATGTTTGGATTGCTTGTTGATTTTTGTTTTATCAGATGATGTTCAGTGTGGATTTTTACCTCTGATATATTTTTATTTTTTTTTCAGAATAAAGAAACTTCTTCTGTGTTATCCTTTTCAAACTAATGAATGCACTATTGATTTCTTGTGGTGTTCTTCTTTCAAATAACAAGTTACAAGATCCAATCCCAATTTGTTTTGGCTTAATTTACATACTTGTTATGGCTACTCATCTTAATTTCATATTTATGGTTGTGAAAACTTTTTTATCATACTAGTTTTGTAGAGGGCATGAAAAAGTTTTATCATACTTTGTTTGTTTGCTAATTTATTTCATATTTGGAAACGTAAGGTATCTTTGTTTGCTTGCTACTTTAATTTTTTTTTTTTTTTGTTTTCTCATTCTTTGGCTGCCTTTTGGGAGTGTTAAGTGGACGCAGCTGGGGCTTTTTCATTGACATTTGAATGTATATGGCATTCTTGGAGTGATGGATAGCACTTGCTTTGCTGCAGATATCTTTTCAGGCTAGTTCGGTTCTCAATTTGGACTACTAGCTACGATTTTTCTTTCGAGTTGATTTGAGTACTTGCTCTTAGTTTCGTCTATCCACGATAGATTGTGAGGCTGTTTGGTTTGGTCATGTGCAGCTACGGAATGTGTGATCTGCTGGCTGTGAAAGATGAATAATTTCTATTCTGTTTGAATAACTCCATGCCATAGATACTGTGTTCATTTTTTTTGGTCATGTGGAAGATGAGTACAGTAACCCTAATCACCAATATATATACTCACTTTCAACCAATATTTATTGTCAATGACAGTCATTTATTTATGCACCATTATTATATTAGAGTATGAGAAAAGAAGTGAATTTCTCCCTAATTTAAAGAGGAAGTGCTCCATGACTTTATGGGCCCTCACTCAAGTGTGTAGCAAAACGACTTCAGATAAGCACCAATAGAACAAAACACCCCAAATTCTTGGTTTGAAAATGGCATTTTTCGCCGCCCCTGTGGTCTTACTCGGTTCGATTTTGGATTAGTCGGTTCCCCTGTGGATCCGGAAACCGAAAGGTTCCTGTACCAAAAAAATGGCATTTTTTTTTTAATTTTATTTTATTTTATTTATTTTATTTTATTTTGTTTTATTTTGAAAATTGCAATTTAATTGGTTGGATTGTGGTGGTGGGTTCTCCAAAATAAACCCTAGAGATATAAAATCAACTTTTGCACCTAATCTCAATTTCACTTTCATGATTAAAGTCCAAAACAATGAATTTTCTAGTTGGTCTTCAATTAAATGTGAGTTACCCAAAGATTAGGAAATTAATTCACAAATAATATATCTATGTAAGTTAAAATGATAAAAAAAAGTTTCTAATTTTTTTTTTTTTTTTGGTATAGGGACCTTCTGGTTCTGGATCCGCAGGGAAACCGATTAATCCGAAATCGAGCCCGGTAGCACTACAAGGGCGGCAAAGCTCTCCCTCAAGAGTTTTTAACACTGCTGCATTCCCAGAGCTCAAACACGAGACCACTGGTTAAGCTCGAAGAGACTCAAACCATCTCATCCAAGCGCTCTTGGGTTCTAATCATATTGTGCACATATATGACTGAAAATTCAACAAACTTACAAATTAAAAAAAAATAAAATAAAATAAAGAGCTTTGCTTTAGTCAGTCGGATTAGCTGGATTAAGCATAGGAATATGATATATTTTGATGAGTCAAATATTATTACTATTTGGTGTTTTTTGACATTTGACTATTTATTATTAGAAAAAATCGAACGACAATAATATTTGAGAGTGAGTACAATTAAAATGGTCATAACAAAAAGACAAGACAGCTCATAATAAGTGTTACTTTGTGCTTAAATCACAAATTTTTATTTTTGATTCATACATATTTTTTTTTTAAACATATTTATGCTGTTTAGTTGCAAAACAGTACATTACTAGTACAATACCTGTGTATTACACGGGTGCTTGTTAAAAAATTATTCTTAAATTTTAAAATTAATGAGAAAATTATATTAAATTTAGTTTACCTTTTTACAAAAAAAAATATATTACTATATATTTTAGAATGATATGTGTTACTTATGACTTACATGTATTATATTATATTAGTTTTTATAACTTATATCATATAACTACTTGATGATAAATAATTTTATTTTTCTAATATTCAATAGTTATAATAATGAATGATATTAAAATACAATTAATACATGTAACATGACCATAAATAATCAACATATTTATGGTAATCCGAATCTAATTATTTTTGGTTTGGAATTAAATTAAAATTTACCCAAGCCTAATAACGAAGCATGTAATTTTGCCACATAGGATTCCGAAGTACAGAAGCAGCCACGTAGGCTCAACGCATTCTGTATTAATATATAGGGGGATTATAACTAAAATTGGCCAAACTGTGCTTATATTCGGCAACACTAAAATATCACAATCTTTTTTTTTTTAAAAAAAAATAAACTATATATACCTATTCACATAAACTTCATATATTAACTTTACACAAAATGCTGCTACTGTGAAACGGTGGACCATTAGGTATACCAACTAGTTATAAATTTTAATAATGATGTATACTTATAACGAAAATTGTCGGAATTTTAAAAGGGTTGGAATGATATTTTTTTATTATTTATTAACATATTAACATCACCAATGTTTAAATGCCATATAAACGGTGAGCATATTAACACGTGTCCATCGTGGGTAGGTGAATATTATCTTATTTATTGATGCACATAACATTATATTGTAAAAATTGATAAAAGTGGAAAAAAATCAAAGAGGCAACTAAGTTTTTCATTTTCATTTTTTCCAAACGACATAATGCTCTCATAGATAAACAACATCAAATGTTCGATCTCGACAGCTGAGTATTGAGAGCACCACCAGAGGTGGACAAGAATACACAATAGCAAGCAACACCACTCAACTGAACATTCACCCCTAAACCACACTCCCATCCACATACATAACATCACTGACGAACAAAGAACATGAACACCAATAAAAAAAAAAAACCAGAAAACAAAAGAGAAAAGAACTAACACCTATTGCCCTGCAGGAAAGTCTCCCAACCATGGTTGCTGCTCTGATGACAATCTGTGCAGGTCTCTTAATCTGCTCAAACACCCAGAGGTTGCGAGACTTCAAAAGTATCACTTCAGAAGTCTCACTTCTATCCAACTGACAGAGATCTGCTACCACCATGATTTGAAGGAATCATTCCTCTAAGGTCCCACCCAGCTAACATGAGCCACTTTCGAGACTGAAGTAGCATACCTACAGTTAAACGACACACGAACAATGGACTCCCTTTCTTCTCCACAGAGGTTACAGATAGGGTCCACCCCAATACCTTTCTCTCTCAGATTTAGACTGACATGTAGAGAGCCATTGCAACACTTCCAGATGAAGTGTTTAACTTTCCCCATAACTTTCAGACTCCAAGTTCTTGACCTAACCTTCATATCTACAGCCTAATCCTTGCTACCTTAGGCTTTGTCCTGTTTAAGGAACTTATCTATGATAAGATTGGAATAAATAGATTGAACAGTGAACATCCTTGTCCTATGCAGTGACCTCACCAATGTATCCTCACCATTAGGATCAATAGATTGAATGCTTAAGACTGAGCTGCAGAATTCTGGAGTAAAATGGATCTGAATTTGATCTCATCCCATTCACTGCCATCACTGGTCATTAAATCACTGACCCATTCAATGTCTCTATCCATCCCTGGCAGCAATTCACCTTTACCTATGAAATTAGGTATCTAGTGCTTGTCCCAAACTCTAATATTCTTGCCATTCTTCACCTCACCCTCATCCAATTCCCACAAACCTTCAAAACAGAGAGTCAGCTACTTCAGAGCCAAGATGAATTTTGTTACTTCTGAGTCTAAATCAAGATGAATTAGAAAAAAATCTGAACTTAAGGAATTTACTTACCAACCTTACTAGCTTTGTAACCACCTTCCAGAGTTGTTTTGCAATAAGAGCAATGTTGAACATCTTGATATCGTGGAATCTTAGCCCCCCATGCTTCTTGGCTAAAGTCAGCTTATTCCAATCAACCCAGTGCACTCTTTTCTGAAAGTCAGACCCTTTACTCTACCAGGTCTGCTCACAAAATCTAGAATTTATTTATTTATTTATTTTTTTATACAACCGTGCATGAAGTACAAAACAACGATGTAACGCATTCAGGACAACTCTAATCAACACCTCCTTACCTGCAGCTGACAACCATTTGTTCTTCCAACTGAAGATCATGTTCCTCACCACAGTCAAGATGTACTTAAAAGCTTCTTTCTTGGAATTCTTAATGCCCAGAGAAAGTCCTAAGTATCTGGTTGACGAGTATTTTTGAATCCCAGGCAGTAAAGAACAAACTCTATGTTGAACCTCCTCTGGTGTATTTTTGCTGAAAAAAATAGTAGACTTCTCCATACTCACTTGTTGTCTTGTAAACCTTAAAGTGTTGGAGAATGCAAATCAATTTCCTGATCTGGCCTTCATCTGCCTTATAAAAAACTAGTGTATCATCTGCAAACACCAAATGAGTAAGGAGGGGCCCACCCCTTAATAGCCTCAAACCAATGAAACTCCCTCTCTCTGCTTCCTCATTAATCCTAGCAGAGAGCAACTAAGAGATAATATTAAATAAATAAAGAGACTTCAGTAATTGATGGTGTTGCGAACTCCATGGCAGGACACTATGCATCATATACTGAATTTAAGACCAAACTGGAGAAGTTTCCTCATAATGTTGTAATCATTGGTTCACAGGCCCCAACTACCAACCATAATGAAAAGTCTCATCCTGGTGGTAATGGGTTTAACATAGGTGATTATATATGGGCAGTCTTGCCAACGGACAGCTTCTCGGTTTGCGCGTATACCAAGTTGTCCGTTCATAAAATTGGTCCAGTCGCAATCGTGGAGAAAATCAATCCTTGTTCATACCCCCATTGTCTACCATCTCATATTTAGATTTCTGACGTGTTCAACGTCAGACATTTGGTGCCTTATCTGGGTGAGACTTCAGACAATGACGAGATCGATCCAGATTCGAGGGCGAATTCTCCTCAACAGGGGAGGATGATGGCGACAAGATCGCGTTTGCATATCCAGCAAAATACTATCCTATTCGACTCTAAGATATATAATTATTTTATTGACATATTTATTTATTTGAGATTTTATCTCTTCTCTTTCGTTTGAGTTGTGCTACATCACTTAGTTATTTATAAGCCCTGCAATTTAGTAATAAATATTTGTACTAGTACAACATCCGTGTATTACACGGGTGCTTGTTAAAAAATTATTATTAAATTTTAAAATTAATGAGAAAACTATATTAAATTTAGTTTACTTTTTTACAAAAAAAATATATAGTAATATATTTTAGAATGATATGTGTTACTTATGACTTACATGTGTTATATTATATTAGTTTTTATATCTTATATCATATAACTACTTGAAATATAAATATATTAGTTAATAAATAATTTTATTTTTTTAATTAATATTAAAAATAATTTTATTATTGTTATAAAGATAAATGTAAATTATTTCTTTTATACATACAATATGGATGTTAAATCGAAGCTCATCAAAAGAAGATTAATTTGATATATTACATATGTAAAACTGATAAAAAATACAAAAGTTATTAACTTTTAAAATATATATACAATTCAATAGTTATAATAAGGAATGATATTAAAATGCAATTAATACATGTAACATGACCATAAATAATAAACATATTTATGGTAATCCGAACCTAATTATTTTTGGTTTGGAATTAAATTAAAATTTACCCAAGCCTAATAACGAAGCATGTAATTTTGCCACATAGGATTCCGAAGCGCCATAAGCAGTCACGTAGGCTCAGCGCGTTCTGGATTAATATATAGGGGGAATATAGGGGGGATTTGGGCCATAATTACTTTTGGATACTAATCGGTTACTATTTTGCAATCGCGACTTTCCCTTTCAATCTATTGTTCTTGGAGAGCTAGTTTAAATTGTTTTCTAGGTAAATTTCTCATTTTAATCCACTTAGTTAACATAATTAAAATCCAAACCAACAATTTTTTTTTTTTTTTTGGTACAATGAAGGAGATCAGAAGCCGAAGAGTTTACTAGGCTAGGACTCAACGGGTAAGACACTCACCCCCATAATGCCATGGTCAAGCCACACCCCCAATCCTGTAGGAGGAGATGACACTCTCTGCAACCCAAAAGAAGATGAAAACGCTAAGCTCGCCATATGATCCGCCGCAAAGTTAGCCTCCCTATGAACGTGATCCAAATGCTCCTTTCCCTCCGAGCCATGCTACGAATAGCCTTGACAAGCGAGGGATAAGCCCAACAATTGTCCTCAATACCAAGGACCATTTGCATCACACATTGACTGTCCACTTCGACAATAACTCAACGGATTCCCAATTTCTAAAAACAATTTTATTCAGAATGTTTAGGTTTATTTATTTATTATTATTTTTTACTTTGTGCATTTACTGATTGAGATTTGAATAGTCCTCGTCTTTTTAGTCCTCGTCAAAAAAGACGACAAAAAATTAGTGAAACCTCACTCTCGATTAAAAAAAAGTAACACTCAACACCTAACACTTGGAGTTTTCAAATTTAGCTTTCAAAAAATTAGAACATTTTTTTGGAGTCTATTTTTACGGTTGACCATAAACATTAAATTAGTTTCTTTTTTTTACCTTTTCCTTCCAAAAGTCACGGAAGGAAATTAAAACGGACAAAATTATAATTTTAGTCCTGTTGATTTAATTTAGTAATTTTTTAAATTTTACAAATAAAACATTTTTGCTATTTGATCCTAGAATTTTAAAATTCAACGCAATTTCAGTCTTTTGGGACTGAAATTACAACAAACTTTAAAATTACAAGACTTAAATGCAATGCAACTTAAAATTTTTTATTAGCAATTTAAGTCCTGTAATTTGAAATTTTGTTTCATTTTCAGTATCAAAATACTAAATTAACTGTAATTTGAAATTTTGTTTCATTTTTTATAACTAAAATTGCAGCAAAATACTAAATTACAAAATCAAATGACAAAAAGTTAAAATTTTGGGACTAAAAATGCTACAACGTTAAACTAACCAACTAAAAATGCAATTTTGTCATTAAAAGGCAAATACTACCTGTGAGTGATGATCCACCTTTTTAACCTTTCACTAGTTAAATCCCATTGCATGACGCGTGTCCAAAATTTCCAATTCTCAGTTTGTCTGGTGGATAATTAAATTAGTTACTCCAAGTTACTGCTTTTTTTTTTTT
>CACSLK010035018.1:3715711-3744943 GCA_902706635.1 Striga hermonthica
ATACACATCAGTTCGTAGGATTCCCGTGTAATTTTGACACCAAATATCCAACAATCATGTTGTGGCACCATAATATGGTGTCACATGTGGTGCCATAGAATTTCTGAGAAAGATAATACACATATTTGTTACAGATCTTTGTCGTGGGACAAAAGACTTAGTCAAAATCGAAGAGAAAAACTTAATTATTATTCCGAAAGTTCAACGACAAAACCTCATTATTATTATCAAATTAGGTGAAACATGGATTAGCAAACACTTGTTAACAACTCACTAATGTGTTCTTGCTTGTTTGCCTAGAATTTTATATCTCACTCCCAATGCAAAACTATACTTATTAACACATGATAAGTTTCGTAAGAGACTGATAATCATATTAAATAACTATATTCAGTGTTTTATTTATGGATTGTAGCCCTCTTAGATTTTGTAATTTTACATACAGAATATGTCTTAAACTAATATAAAAAAAACTATATTATGTTTTACAAATTATCTCCTCCAGCTTATTATTATTATTATTATTATTATTATTATTATTATTATTATTATTATTATTATTATTATTATTATTATTATTAAAAATAATAATAATAATAATAATAATAATAATAATAATAATAATAATAATAATAATAATAATAATAACTAGTACAACACCCGTGTATTACACGGGTGCTTGTTAAAAAATTATTCTTAAATTTTGTGAAAAAATTATTCTTAAATTTTAAAATTAATGAGAAAACTAAATTAAATTTAGAACAAAAAAAATATATTACTATATATTTTAGAATGATATGTATTATTTATGACTTACATGTGTTATATTATATTGGTTGTTATAACTTATATCATATAACTATTTGAAATATAAATACAATTCAATAGTTATAATAAGAAATGATATTAAGTACAATTAATACATGTAACATAACCATAAATAATCAACATATTTATGGTAATCCGAACCTAATTATTTTTGGTTTGAAATTAAATTAAAATTTATCCAAGCTTAATAACGAAGCATGTAATTTTGCCACATAGAATTTTGAAGCACCAGAAACAGACACGTAAGCTCAACGCGTTCTGTATTAATATATAGAGGGATAATAATAATAATAATAATAATAATAATAATAATAATAATAATAATAATAATAATAATAATAATAATAATAATAATAACAACAACAAAACAGCTGCAATCAACATATTTATCCGTTCTTATGAGTTTGTTGGTACAAAAGTCACGGTCAAGATTGGATCGAACCTTTTATGGACCCACCTCGTACATTGATTTTCATATTTTTTTTTTTCTCTCTGTCCCATTTTCTTTCTTAATTGCCACCTTTTTCCATGTATGACTTTTGGTGATTTGTCCAATTTTAATTGGGTAATTATTGATCCAAATAGAGGCATCCAGTAGTATTAATTGGCATTCAATATTGGTAAAATGGGTTGTATAACTTGACAAAATAAAGAAAAATAGGTTGGTTATAATTAAGGTGTCGGGACATGATACATAAGCAAAATAAATAAATAGATAAATAATAAACACAACATATTCGACTATATCCTATGCTCTGTGCTAAATGTCGGCCTAGACATCACGACTATTGCCTAGACGGTCGTTCTAGGTGCTCGAACGATTAAGCGACTAGTATAGCCCCATCACGGTTGAACTGGAGCTAACACCTCAGAATTGATAAGGTTGACGATTAAGAGTTAAATTAGTTTCGATAAATTATGTAAAAAAGGTTGGAATTGACGAGCTATTCAGCTAGGTCAAACTTGAGACGAGTTGTTTGACTTATAAAGGTAGACCGAGCTACTCAACTCGATTATACTTGGATGCCTTATTTGAACCAGAAAGATCGAGGAATATCTGATCAATTATATACGAGCTAATAACCTAATAAACTTACAAACCTCAATAGAAAGACATACACAAAAAGAGATTTTTAGATATGGATAAATGTGAACACAATTAGATAAGAACAAGCCTTGAGTAAGAGATACGAATCTGAGTTAGCAAATAGATAATGTTGTTGCAGAACAAAAAAACTCCCTTATATAAAGGGGGAAGATATGATGAAAATACTTTTTCTTCTTTCTGATCATTATAAGCATTATATACAATATTTTTTTCAGACCTGATAAGTGACTTGGGCGTCGGAGTGCTCACGACGGAAATTCTTCCCGACTCTTGTTTTACAGGTTATCCACATCACCTAAACAGGGTATTCTTGTTCCCAGTCTGCTTAGATGTGCAGTCCGACACATCAAATTGACATCGTCTATGGGAACTTTTGAAGGAACTAAAAGATTTTTCACCCCACTTCGTGCTGATGACATGAATGATAAAGAATTATTGAGTTGTCGGAATATTTTGGCGAGGCCTTGACACATAGACAACCCCCTTTTTCACCCATGCCAAATCTGGTCATGTTTGTGCTGGGTAAGACCTTTTTTTACAGCTCTACATTGCCGACTGAATCGAATATTGATTCATGTGGAGAGTGGATGAGTATTGCCACTGACCAGTCACACCTAAGAAGATGCAGGATCATCAGTAGAATATAGGGAGCTGCGGAGAACATCCAAATATGGGGCGTATACAAGAGAATGAGGTAGAAGTTTTTTAATTCCTAAACAGTGACCGTAAACAATCTTACCGTAAACCCGAATTTAGTTGACATCTTTGTTTACGGTCACTGTGTATCCAGTTACACCTAAGAGGGTGCAGGATCATCAGAATCAGTGACCGTAAACAATCTTACCGTAAACCGCCACATTTCAAAGATGTGACCATAAACAATCTTACCGAATTGATGACATCAATTCGGCGGACCGGAAACAGTAACCGTAAACAATCTTACCAACACATCATATAAACAACATCACTTACTAATATACCATCTACATCAACCAAACAAAATATGCATCACTCTTGGTAAATCAAATAAGTAAGTGTTGAATATTTATTCCCTTTTATTGTCTTACAGGTAAAGAGAAAGCAACAATTACCGAGGTCTGTATTTACTTGGTTAGTATAAAATAGTTTTCTTCTCTTGTAGGTTCGTCTAATACTTTTGAGATGTACTAGTGTAATTTGTTTGTTAATGATTTAACTAACTCAAAAATCACACTACAACTTTTCCCAAAAGTTAGTTCAATTTCATCTAGACTATGACCAAGTATTAATAATTTATAAAGAAAGATGCATGGGCTTTACCTACCTCCCCGGATAAAAATGAACAAATTGTGCTTTCATAAACAAATAACTGCAAACAAACACTTGACTAAAAATACGAATCTCATTCAATAGTATTGTCAGAAACTAAAAGTCGAGCTTTTACAGTATACCTTGACAATCTCGCATGTATATATACTCTATAAATCTTTCGGCTATTATTAAGTATCCATTCTTCTAATATAATTCTCAAAGACTGGTCTAACTAGTCGCCACGCGCCTGAATCCCATTCTTCCTACGTGTCGGTCGAACACCTTCACTGGTAGGCCCTTCGTAAAAAGATTTTTCAGGTTGTCCTTTGACGCTATATTGGCAACAATATTGACCTCCCATCTTTCAATGATATCTCGTGTCAGGTGGTACTTGCGCTCTATGTGTTTACTTGTCTCATGAGTCCGTGGCTCATTCGAGTTTGCTATTGCCCCGTTGTTGTCGTATAAGACCATGATCACATATTGTATCACTAGGCACCTGTTAGCCCAGATTCAATTCCTATTTTTTTTTTTTCTTTTTTTTTTGTTTGAACTTATTGTGATTTAAACTCATTATGTATTCACCTAAATAGGAGTTTTGATCTATTTACATGTTGGAACCCATCCTTTGGGAGTTTTTTTTTTTTTTTTTCTTTCTTTTTTTTAAAGGTACTACTGATTACAATTTTAAAATGTAGTTTCCAATGATAATTTAGGTCTATAATTTATACGCCATTTGAAGTAAAACAACCGAAGTGGTTTTATGGAGCACAGAAAGAAGCCAAATATGAGTTTGGTTCCTTAAGATGTTACATTCTAATTCTTATTTTTCTAAAATTGAATTTGTAATTAAAGAATATTTTTGGTCCATCCTAATTTGGCTTAGCATACTAAATAATGCACAATTTACTTACGTCCAAACTAGCCAACATAACTTTATTTGACAATAATATAAAGCCATCCTAAAATAAAAACATTAATACCAACATTATTTAATTAATGATGTAACTTACCTAAACTCGACACGATATTAAGAATCATAAAAGGATTGATGGTCCATAAGACATCCGGGATTAGTGGCTTTTTTTAACAAATCATTTTCCTTTTGCTCCTATTATGAAGCAATAAATAAATCCCTCCAAAATTAGCACTTTTTTTCATACCCCCATCATCTTACCCCCTAATGGAAAAGTAACCTTTTCTTTGTATTGCACTATTGATGGCCTTAGAAATTCAATTTATTTTTTTAATAAAAAAATATGAATAAGGAAAAAAATTTATATATATGTGTACATTC
This sequence comes from Striga hermonthica, assembly GCA_902706635.1. NCBI lineage: Eukaryota > Viridiplantae > Streptophyta > Magnoliopsida > Lamiales > Orobanchaceae > Striga > Striga hermonthica. The sequence continues at coordinate 3,720,235 of CACSLK010035018.1, forward strand.
CTATATTCCGATGGCTCCATAAAATTTTTGTACAATGATATCTGTTAAAAAACATGCACAAATCATGGTTTTCTTATGCAGTCATCCACCACTTAATGTGTTGACACATGTTCAATTTTTATATATTGTAGGACATATGTCAATACACTATTGGTGAATAACTATAGATGACTCCATAAGTCGAGTCAGCCTATGGCTCCATAGCGAAACTGTATCATTAGATAGTCATACTAATTATTAGATACTCCGTAACAATAATAAGTAATGTCGATGTTAGTCAAACCGGTTAAATAGTCATACTTTTTTTTAACAGATATCATAATTATGCATGTTTTTATAGTGTAAATATGATGAAATCTACCCGTCTAGTAGTTAGATTGCCTCGTACAAGAACTTGTGTACGTCAGTTAAATTTTTTTTCTATAGGAAGCTTATGTCTTAAACATGACTTAAAAACAAAATACTACGAGCATGTTGGTTCATAAAATTTTCCCAAAAAAATCAACTCCGAACTCAAATCTAGCCCAATTTTAACTCAACATCCACTATTCTCAATATTATCAATCAATCATCATACAAATCAGATCAACTTTAATTTATTATTCATTCACTCACAAAATTTTAACTACATATCTTCTCCTACTTTTACATTAAATTAATTGTAATAATTTTATTTTTAATATTATTTAATAAAAATTCAAACTCCTACTCAAACCTAATTAACATAATCAAATTTTTCAATATTAATTATGGTTAAAAAAAACCAATTAAAAAAAAATTATAAACAAGCATGATTTAGTTAATTAAAAATTGCCATTAATTGCCTTAAGAAGTCATAATTACATAGCCTAAAAAGGGTTTGTAGTGGGATTTTGTTGGAACATTCTTTTTTCCATTCATATCTATTGCATTAGTTTTTTAATTATCCCATCGAGATAACTCGTGTTGTGTATGTAATGATTAATGGCCCCTTCTAATTTGCACTTTATAATCTGAAAAAAATTTATCAATTGCATCTTTTTGAATGATATGCCAATAATTATTATTATTAGATTTGATTTTTCATCAACTTTGATTATTGGGGCATCAACAGCCGGCGGCCCAACCTTAGTGAAAAATTTCAAGCTCATCAATATTAAAATGTTTCATCTTCAATTATTGAACAAGGCTCACTCATTACAAAATTTTAATGTCGACTCTATCCAAAAACATTTTTTTTTTTTTTTCTTTAAAGAGGCATACCATAAAATAGGGACAAAAATGGGTAAAAATTTACAACCAGTGAAAATTGAATTTTTTTACTGAAAAAATTAAGTAAAAAATTAGCGATCGTTTATCAAACAATTCGTTCAGAATGAGTTATTTTCGTTAACCATAGTTAATTTTAAAAAATGTGGTATGATTAGTTGTTAGTGAAATTTTAGAAATGTATTAAAAATAAATTTAAAATAGAATGATTAAAATTGGAAATGATTGAAAAATAATTAAAATTGGAAATGACTGAAAATAATTAAAATGTGAGTGGATGAATAGTGAATTAAAGTTGACGTGATGTGTAAAAATTATTAGTTTATATCATTTAATTATATGAATAACTAGTACAACACCCGTGTAATACATGTGTGCTTGCTAATTTTTTTTTCTTAATATTTTAAACTAATGAGAAAAAGTCGGTGAAAAGTTAAATATTTTTTTATAAAAAATACTATTATATATTTTAGTATGATACTTGTTTCTTGTGTGACTTACATGTGTTATATTATGATAATTTTTCTAACTTGTAGCATATAACAATTAAACATAAATATATTAATTGAGAAATAATTTTATTTTTTTAATTAATTTAATAAATAATTTTATTATTATTTTAAAGATAAATATAATTTATTATTTTATATATACAATATGGATGTCAAATCGAAGCTCATCAAAATATGATTAATTTGATATATTATATATGCAAAATCAATAAAAAATACAAAAGTTATCAACTTTTAAAATATATTTATAAAATGTCGGGGATATATTAGTCACTTAGTGCCGCACTATGTAAGATTACAAGGAATTAAAGGATTATATTAGTATAAGTGTTATGAAATTACTTAAGTTAGCTTAATAATATTTATGTAATGTCTGAACCTAAGTTATGGAATGTCCGAACCTAAAATTATTAATTTATAATATCAATATTAAATGTACGAACTAAAATACGAAGCATGATTCTTCTCCAAGTAGGATTCCGAAGCACCAGAAGCAACCACGTAGGCTCAACGCATTCGAGAATTATATATAGGGTGATGAGCACCAGAAGCAACCACGTAGGCTCAACGTATTCGAGAATTATATATAAGAGTGATGATATTAAAGATAGTAGGGTTGAATTAAAATTGAGTTATATTTTATATATGAAATAAACGCGAGTGAATTAACTCTGAAAACAAACAAGCCCTAAAGACCTGAAACTCTAAAAGCAAACATAGAGAGAATCATTCCCTTGTGATGGACTAATACATTTTTTCTCTAATAAGTGATCAACTAATTTTAACTTTTTATATAAGATTATTGAAATATGATAACTTACTCTTATAAGTTCAAAGAAACAAAAAAAGCTTTCGTGATTTTTTTTTTTTTTTTTAATTATTGATTCTGTAGAACGTTCCAATGGCAGAGGGAGATTAACCTCCCTCAATTTTCTTGTTCATCTTTAAAGGGACAGTGAGATTTATGATAAATTTACATGGTCGGTTAAACAATGCCAAAAAATATGACAAATTATCGAAAACAATAATAAAAGTGTCCTATTTAGTGACGAGGTCAATTGTTATGTCTTTAATCAAAACCAATGAAACATATAATGACAGAAAACTAATAATTGACGATGTGATATATATTAGACAAAAATTCTAGTATTTACTTGATGCCACACAATTTACCTAGTTGGTAGAGAAGACTAATATATGTACATATTATAATTGGGGGAAGAGAGTGTGCGTTCGCACTCTAAGAGGGTGAGCCTAGATGTACTTTAGTGAGGTTCTATCCCAAAATCAATTAGTGATGAAAGGAGTAGCCCACTAGGCTTATATACTAGGATCAATATAATCAATATAGGACAACTCACAAGTGATATTCCAACACGCCTCATCACTTGTAAGTCCTTTGTAAAACCCACTGATTGAACTCTCCACTTTCTTTTTAGTAGGCTCGGGTGGTGTATTGTGGTTGGTTACATCTCAATTACATTGATCCTTCCTCAACAGTCGTCGATTGGCGGCGTGGCAACATCCCATTCTCACAGGATGCCTTAAGCAATACTAGTCACGTCCCATTTCAGCTGGACAGATCATCGATTGGTGGCGTGACAACATCCCATTCTCACAGGATGCCTTAAGCAAAGCTAGCCACGTCCCTTTTCACCTGGACAGATAAATTATTTTCTAAATTAATATAAGTTACCATTTAAGAGATAGTGATCATATATATTAAATAGTTTTACTAATGGTTATAAACTAAACTGAAATATGTTAATTGTCTCTTAAAATTAAATGTATATATTGACAACGATGATTATTATTTTTTTATCTTTTTTTTTTTATTTTGATTTCTTTCTATAATGAAATTATTGTAAATTCTGAAAGTAAATTCTAAAAAAAAAAAAAGTAAAAAACATGTTTGTATATTTTGTAAAATATTTTTACACGATTTAATTTTAAATTTATTTACATATTTTAATTGATTACATAAATAAATAATAGTAACATGCATAAAATATTTTTGAATACATAAATAAAAAGAAAAAGAAGATGTAAAACTTCTATAACTTTTAAAAATAGTAAGACATTATATGTTAACAAAGTTTGTAATGAATAATATATAACTAAGTATTATATGACAATAAGAATAAGTAAAACTGTTATTTTCTCTTATATCAAAGAGTAAATATATATACTAAAATCAAATTTATATTGGTATAAATGTGTTACTGAGATAATATAATAATATTTTTACAAGCTTATAACATGCCCATATTTAATGTTTCGGCAAGGAAAAAAACACTGATTAAAAGAGGTGGAAAATAGATTGGCCTTGTTTGGTAATTAACGGTTAGCTGTTAGCTGTTAGCGGATTGCATTAGCTATTTTGACTAGCGGATTGCGTTAGCTGTTTTGACCAGCTGATTGTTTTAGCGGTTTGCAAAATAGTGTTTGGTAAAATCAACTGTTTTTAATTAGTTGTTAACATGTAAAATTACTTATATGACATTTATTCTTCAATATTCTTATTTATTTAATATAATTATTTAGAAAATACTTATGTCTTATATTTTAAATATTTGTAAAATGACTTAAAATAACATAAACTTGGGCAGGAATCGAGATGGGTGGATTTTAGGTACGAAAACCTCCAATCATTTTGTTTTTACTGTGGTTTAATTGGGCATGTGGATAAAACCTGTCTTATTAAAAAAGAGGATTTAGCAAGAAATGTGGTTAATCTTAGACAGTATGGTGAAAAAGTTGAGAGCCAGCTATATTTTCATTAGTGAGCCTAGAAGTTTTAGATCCTCTGAGTCAGGGGGTTTCAATGCAGGTACTTCCAAAAAAACCTCTAGTAAGGAAGTTGCCCCTGATAATAAGGATGAGGGGGAAGAGTATGATTCTTCTAGAGGATTATCCTCTCCTGTACTGCATGAGAAGGGTACTGAACTACTAGTAGGTAGTGGAAGTTTTGAGGTTGGGAAAAGTGTTGCGCACTCTGGAGACACTTCATCTCAGAATGAGCCTCAGCCTGCCCAACCCTCTATTGATCTTGATAATCAATTGGTCGAAGTGGCTATTAAGCCTGTAGATGTAGGTCATAAGGTGGTTCTTCAGAAAAGAAGAATTGTTACCAAGAAAACTACCTCATCTATAACCCCTGTCCCAGAGGATATTGTTATTGAGGCCCCCGTGGTGTCTGAAGTGTTAGGTCAATCTAAGAGATCTTCTCTTAAGAGAGGTTTGACCGAGATCACTCATGAAATATCAAACTGTGATATTGAAAATCTGACTAGAAAACCAAAAAATGACTCTAAATCAAAGAATTCTGAGGTGGAGGAGACAAGCCCTAAGTGGTCCCAAACTTCTAAATGTAAGTGTGTGTGTGGAATTGTAGAGGTTTGGGAGGACCCTCTACAATTTCCCAATTGCGAGAAACTCTTCGAGTTCACCTCCCTTTTATTACCTTTATTTCTGAAATTAAGAAAAACGAAAAAAATTATCTCTTCTGTGTGCAAAAAACTCAAATTGGATAATAGATGGTTGTTCAGCCACCCTACTGGTTCCAGAGGGGGTCTTTTACTTTGCTGGGCTAGCCATGTTACTATTTTAATCTATTTTTGTTTTGATTTCTCCATAGGTGTTAAGTTTAATATTTCTGGGAGTGACCTCATCCAATGGGGTATTTTTGCGTATTTAAGTACTGACTCTGAGACTAGGAAAATACAATGGAGTGTTTTGGAGAGTCTCAAAGATCAGTGGGGTGACTCTTGGTTTATGGGTAACTTCAATGCCATCCTTTCAAACCAAGAGAAATCTGGGGGTAGAGTTAGGGAGTTGCCTTCTTTCCAACCTTTTAGGGATTTCATCAGCAGTATGGGTATGACTGAGACCAGAATTTCTGGTCATCAATTCACTTGTTCTAATCTCAAGCAAGGAGATGATTTCATTGAGGTTAAGTTAGATAGATTTTTTTTTTCTCAGAGCTGGCTGTCCCACTTTCCTAACGCTATGGTTAATCATATTCCTAGGATTTTCTCTAACCACAGTATACTGATATTGGAGTGTGATAGTACCTTGAGTCACATACACAAGAGGTTTGCTTTTTATGCCAGGTGGATTAAGCTAGAGGGCTTTTATGAAGTTGTTGAAAAGGCCTAGAATCTTCCTGTGAGGGGTCCTCTATTGTTTAGTATTAAGGGTAGGATTAGGAATGTGAGAATAGCCCTTTTAAGTTAGAAACAAAAATGGATTACCAATTCAACAAAAAAGAGTGAGATCTGCAAGAATAATTTGAACCAGTTAGAAGTTATGAGAGGGGATAGGGATTGGAGTGAGTGGGCTAAATGGAAGGATCAACTTCATGAGGCCTACTCTGTGGAGGAAAGCTATTGGAAAAATAAGTCTAGAATCCAGTGGCTTAATGAGGGGGATAAGAACACTAAATACTTTCATGCCTCAGTCCAACATAGAAGGCACACAAGAAACCTTGATAATCTTGTTGACTCTAGAGGAAGAAGGTGTGCTAATGAGCAGGAGGTAGTAGCAGAGCTAGAAACCTATTGTAAGAATGTGTTTTGTTCTGCTATCCCTGATTTAGAGGCTTGTGATTTATCTGGCATACCTGTGACTATTACAGAGCATATGAACTGTAAATTGATTTGTGATGTGACAGAGAAGGAGATATTTGATGCTATCCATGATATGGAACCTTCTAAAGCCCCTGACATTGATGAAATGACAACTTTGTTCTTCCAATCATGCTGGTCCATCATTAAAACTCATTTATGTGCAGCCATTTTTCAGTCAGGCAAGATGCCTAGAGGTCTAAACCATACAGTTCTCACCCTCATTCCCAAAAATCCCAATCCTAAACTTGTCTCTGAGTTCAGACCCATTGCTCTGTGTTCTGTTATTTACAAGATCATTTCCAAAATTATAGCTAGCAGGTTAAAAACTGTTTTGAGTCCTTGCATTCATGACTCCCAGACAACATTTGTACCTGGGAGACAAATTTTGGACAATGTTGTGTTAGCTATTGAGTGTTTGCACTATATTAACAGTAAAATGAGAGGTGTTAAATGTTTCATGGCTGTGAAATTGGATATGGCCAAGGCCTATGATAGAGTGGAATGGGAGTTTGTGCTTAAAGTTTGTAGGAAAATGGGTTTTTCTGAGGTCTTTGTATCTTGGATCTTTGTTTGCATCAAGACTATTTCTTTTTCTTTCAATGTCAATGGTCAACCTCTTGGCTTTGTTAAGCCTTCTAGGGGCATTAGACAAGGAGACCCCATTTTTCCCTACTTATTTATCATTCTTTCAGAAGCTTTGTCTAACCTCATTCACCAAGCCAGTTCCTTATCCCTTTTCTCAGGCATAAAAATCAGTAGGTTCTCCCCTCTCATTTTCCATCTTTTGTTTGCTAATGAAACAATTTTGTTCTGTAATGCAGATGAGCATCATTCCAGTCTTATTCTCAATATTCTTGAATGTTTTGGGGCTGCTTCTGGTCAATGTGTCAATTCACATAAGTCGAACACTCCACAGCAATCCAAAACTAGAATCTGTAATTTGTTGAATGGCATTATATGTGTGAACTCTACTAAATAACTGGGGTTTCCCCTTGGTATTGGTATGAGCAATAGTGATACTTTTAAATATGTCTCTGAGTGTATTTCCAGACTTTCTTGTTGGAGAAATAACTTTTTGAGCCCAGCAGGAAAAGAAGTTTTGATAAAATCTATCTTGGAAGCCCTTCACTTATGTTATGTCCTGCTTTCTGTTGCCTGTTGTTATTTGTAAAGATATTTGCAGGTTCATGGCAAATTTCTGGTGGGGCAGTAATGCTCAGGGGGGAAACAAACTACATTGTACCTGCTGGGAGAAATTAGCCATGCCTAAGATTGAGGGGGGTCTGAGTTTTAGAAACCTCAGGTTATTCAACATAGCCATTCTGGTTAAATAGTTATGGAGAGTTCTTACCCACCCTAACTTTCTAATTAGTAAGGTGCTCAGAGGTAAGTATTTTCATAACTCCAACTTATTTGAGGTTAAACATAAAAATGGTGACTCTTGGCTATGGATGAGTTGGGTTGGAGTTTTGGGGTATTTGAAAGAGGGCACTAGATATCGGGTGGGTGATGGGATTAATATATCTGTCTGGGATCATCCATGGTTACCTAGAGAGATCAATCCTATTCCTAAATGTGTTTTTGAGAGAGACAAAAAAATATTTGCAAGGTGAGTGATCTTATTCTTGGAGATAGGGGAGTGTGGGATAAGGAGTTAATTTGTCAAACCTTTTCTCCTACTGATGCTGAAATCATATTGAGCATTCCCATTTCTATAATGGGTAGAAAAGATAGATTTATTTGGCTTTATGGTAAATTTGGAAAGTTCAGTGTGAAGTCAGCTTATGAGGCCTTTATGCTCAAAGTGCTGAGGCAAAAGGGTGTTGCTAGTTCCAGCAAGGGATCCAATGTTGAGAAGAAAGTGTGGAAAGTGAACTGGAAGCTCTCTGTGAAAAATAAGGTTAAGCAGTTCCTTTGGAGGTGTTGGTTCCAGTACATGAGCACTAATAATCAACTTGCTAGGAGGAAACTGACTGATGACACTATATGTACTATCTGTGGAACTGATGTTGAAGACCTTGACCATATTCTTGATGTCTAAAAATGACCAACAATGTATTCGAACTGCACACTAAGGTGTATGCTCTGTTCGGTCTGCACGAATAGTATTTATATGTATGATTTGGACTAACTTGTTGGTCCGAATGCTTAGGTTATCCGTGACTTATAGAGTAATTAATGAGAGCATTTACTCATTGCATTAAATGATGTCCTCCCCTCCCTTTTATAGGAAGTTCAGGGACTTTTACATTTCTCTCTTGGGGATTTTTACATTTCCTTTTACAGGATATTTTTAGATATTAGTCATTCTGCATTTAATGCTAATTGTACTTGACAATCTATTTCCAATACCAGAGTTCCGTCCTGATCGTGCCACACGTCCCCATTTTTCCCTTGCCGTCGGATAGGAGATTTTTGTATATCTTCGCATTTAATGCGTGCAGTACGACTAGCTTTGGGTAATGATTAATCAGATCTCGCTTATTCTCTCCTATCTGTTCGGCAGCGGCCCGATCCCGAAGGCATCCGGTTTTTCTTTTCCCTTACCACTACTCGTTCGGTCTATACCACCAACAAAGGCCCCCTAATTCGGGCACCACAGTATGTATAATCTCCGGTCGTGATGCCTGGATCTGCATATCCTTAACGAACCGAACGTCTCCGCTTCTTTTTGTTCTCCTGACCGGCCATCCTCTAATTCCAACATGCGCGTCGCTTCCGTGACGGTTACCTTCTCACGAAAAGGCGCGTCTTCTTTTTCGACGGTTTTGATAGTAACTTCCCTTTTACACGTGTCATCTTCTTATTGGGAGCCCCTGTATTGATGGCGTATGCGAATCGCTTCGTCTGACACGTTGTATTGTACCTTAATCATTGTGTCTTTTCATTCCCTTTTTAGACAGTATAAATATGTCTCCTCCCTTTTTGAAAAGTCCCACGCTATTCCTTTCACTCAAAATTACTCTAACTTCTCCTTATTCTACAAACTGATCAACTCGTGCATCTGTTCGACTTTCCCTTGCCTGTGGTCTATTATCTGCTGGGAAGGTAATTTTTCTCTTCTTCTCCTTATTTCCCCTGTCTATTAGTCAACATGAGTGCCGAGGCTTCGTCTTCGTCCAAAAGTTACAATGAAGAGCAATACGAGGAAGCCCTACAAGGTGACACGACGAGTAGGATAAGACTTCCGCTTCAAATAGAGAGTCCGGATGAGGATCACCGGATAGAACAAGCAGTCGTGTCCGTTCCAAGCGGATACTGGCGTCGTCCGTATCGCGAATAGCCGTCAACGAGTGTCTTTGGACTGACTCACATCGCCAGCGACATGACAGATGATAAGGTGGTCAAGGTCCGAACATCCATCCGGCTCCCTCGTGACATCAAAAAGTTTGCGCCCTACACTCGGGAACGGGTTCATTGTCCGCCACCTGGTTATATTGGCGTGTTTGAGCGTTCGATTGCTTTCGGGGTCTGTTTCTCGCTCCCTCGTATCTTGACCGAGTACCTGAGAGACTGGTGGGTCGGTTTTAGCCAGGTTTCTTCGATCGTGGCTGAAAATCATTCGTCTGCTCGTATTGTTCAGTCAACAAGGTTGGGAGATGCCGACACCGGATGACATACGCGCACTGTTTATGATGAAAGAGACGATAAAGAAATCCGGACAATTCTCTATATCCGTTTGGGACCCGAGATTTAGAGATCTCATCACCAAAGTCCCAGAGACGATCAGCAAATACAGATCTTCGTGGTTTTGGGTCGGACGTGGCTGGCAGACACGGAAGTCTCCGGATGATCCGGGAGCCTCTGAATTTTTAACTGTTCCGACGAGATTCGTCGCAAAGATTTGTGAGTTTATGCTTTCTTTTTCTCGTTTGTTTCTCCTAATTTTCTGTTATTTTTTGTCCGACCTAACAGGCCAAGTTCGTTGTTTCAGCCAACCCTTCGCTCGTTCCCGAGTTAAGAGAGTCGTTCGTTCTCCAATTGACTGAGTTGTTGAAAAACAAAAATGAGGACGAACGTGTCGGACCTAAATTGGTAGAGGATTCTATTCTGTTCGGGGCCGGACTCTGTACGGGCGACGTCGAGATTTCGTGCGTTCCCACTAAGTACCTCTATCCGTTTTCCCTTTCTTTAACCGTTCGGTTGAGGGGTTGTATTGTCAGGTTTTCTAACTGTTCAGTTTCTCGCAGCCTTTTATCCTTTGGGTAACCTGAAAGGTGTGGCCACCGACACGGGGGCAAAGAGAACTGCCGTTAAATCGAAGGGTAAACAGACCGCTACCAATTCCAAGCCAGAATCGAGATCCCGAGAATCGGTTGCTGAGATGGACCGTTTGGCAATGATTGAGAAGATGAGGGCCGCCCAGGCATCAGCATTGAAGGATCCGACCCCTCAACAGGAGGTCGGTTATGAGGTTATCGAGTCCTCTGGCGAGGAGGACGATCAGCAGTTACAGAGGGGTCGCTTGGCGAGCCGAAAACGGGCTGCTGAAGTTGACGAGGCTCGTAAGGCTAAGCGTCCGGTCCGATCGGGGACTCAAGAGCAAGGTTCGACGGTTGGCCCCTTCACACCGGTTGCGCCGAGCGGTTTCCTTGAGGGAAGGGACGCTCCCATCCATTAGGACGGATTAAAGACTTATCTCCGTGTCGAGCCCACCCGAGCAGCCCAAGCGGATCGCCTGAAGAATGTATCGGATGGTTGGTTTGTCCGTTACAAGTCAGTGGCACACCCACTCCTTCCAAACGTTGGGAACTGGCCCCCGCACGTGACGGATGCTGCCCTGGCGCCCTTGATGAGTTGGGATCTCCCGGCCGAATTGACTGCTCAAGCGCTCACTCCGACCGAACGGATGGAATATACGGCGGGGAGCTTAGGTCGTGCTTTGTGCATGCAAGCGGCGGCCCTGGCCGACTTCAAAAGGATGAGCAGCAAACTGGCGAGGCTTACGGCCGACCATGCCGTTTGCAAGGATAAGATCCACTCCCTCCAGGACGACCTCAAGAAGTCTGAACTGTTGCAGATGAAGATTGTCGAACTTGAAGGTGAGCTGAAAGTGGTTCGATTGGAGGAAGTGAGACTGATTGACCAGGCAGACAGTGCCAAAAAACAGCTGGCCGTGGCTGAAAAAGGAGCTCGCCAAGGCGAAATTGAATGCTGAGGAGGTCGTCCAGAAACTTGCAGCGGCCGAACGGGAAAGGGACACAGCGCTGACCGAACATGAGCGACTCCGGTCCAAGTTGGCGGGAGCGGGGCAATCCCGTGGCTCGTATGAAGACGGTTTCGAGAAGGGTCGTTCGACTGGGTTGAAAGAGTACAACAAGACGAACAAATTCCTGGCCGACATGGACTTGAACGCGGCGCTCGGGCTGAACTGGGTGATCCATGCGATGAAAGACGGAGGGAAGACACTGAAGGACCTCGAGGCTATTCGTGATATCAAATTCGAGCGGTTGGCTCTGCCCGAGGAGATGAAAATTTCGGCCGTAATCGCGGTTGATGATGTGAGAACCAATGACAGTCGCCTGATGGACTCCACCTTTTCCAAATCCGCAGCGGATACGACCGGGGCTGGTCCGAGCCATCCTCCCGACCGTCAAGGCGAAGGAACAGACAAGAATGATGAGGATGCTGGGAACGGACAACAACCTCCCGCTTGACTTTCAACCGCTTTCTAGTTGCTATTTCCATTTTTCCTTTAAGTATGTTTGCGTAGGCTGCTTGTCGTTTTGAACAACTTATTTTGATTCGTGTTTCTAAATGTTGGTATGTTCCGAGCCCGGGAATGGTTTATTCCTTGTAGGGTTCGAGTGTCCGTGTGACTTCCCTAAGTATGGAAAATGAACTAGGTGTGTTATTTATGTTTCCGTTGCTTATTTCCTTCATGCAGCTTCGATTTTGATCGGGCGACCTTAAGTGGCCCGACTATTACCCTCCTCGGGGGTCGTTTTATTTTTGATCGGATGACCTTAAGTGGTCCGATACCGGGCAACCTTAAGTGGTCCGGTTATTACCCTACTTGGGATCGTTTTATTTTTGATCGGACGACCTTAAGTGGTCCGATACCGGGAAACCTTAAGTGGTCCGGTTATTACCCTACTTGGGGTCGTTTTATTTTTGATCGGATGACCTTAAGTGGTCCGATACCGGGCAACCTTAAGTGGTCCGGTTATTACCCTACTTGGGATCATTTTATTTTTGATCGGACGACCTTAAGTGGTCCGATACCGGGCAACCTTAAGTGGTCCGGTTATTACCCTACTTGGGGTTGTTTTATTTTTGATCGAACGACCTTAAGTGGTCCGATACCGGGCAACCTTAAGTGGTCCGGTTATTACCCTACTTGGGGTCGTTTTATTTTTGATCGGACGACCTTAAGTGGTCCAATACCGGGCAACCTTAAGTGGTCCAGTTATTACCCTACTTGGGGTCGTTTTATTTTTGATCGGACGACCTTAAGTGGTCCGATACCGGGCAACCTTAAGTGGTCCGGTTATTACCCTACTTGGGGTCGTTTTATTTTTGATCGGACGAGAACACTTTCATTGATAATACTTTTCAAATACATGGCATTCCGGGGATACATCAGCGGGGTTCCATCTAAGTACTTCAATCGGTAGGCCCCATTCTTAAGTACGACGTCAACTTGATACGGTCCTTCCCATTTTGGTCTCAGGGGCCCCGGATCCAGCCCCGTCACTCTCTTCAAAACGAGGTCTCCCGTTTGGTAGAGACGAGAGTTGACTCTCGTGTTAAAGTGTCTCTCGGTCACCCGTTTGTATGTTGCGTTCTTTAGTTCAACTCGCGTCCGTGCTTCTTTTACTAGGTCCAACCCCGTTCGCAATCCCTCGCTATTCGCTTCCTCTTCAAAATTCTTTACTCGATACGTTTCTGATCCGATTTCGACCGGAACCATGGCCTCCGCCCCATACGCTAACGAGAATGGCGTTTCTCCCGTCGCCGATCTCGGCGTGGTCCGATACGACCACAAGACGCTCGGGAGCTCCTCTGGCCAAGCCCCTTTAAAGCTTTCCAGCCGTACCTTCAAACCTTTTTTAATAATTTTGTTAATGGCCTCTACTTGCACGTTTGACTGCGGATGGTAAGGGGTGGAGAAATGATGTCGAATCCCAAGCTCTTCACAAAACGTGCCGAATCTCTTTTCTTCGAACTGTCGTCCGTTATCGGTTATCACAGAATGGGGAATACCAAAACGATAAATGATCGATTTCCACAAAAAATCGACCATCTTCTGCTCGGTTATCGTAGCCAAAGGCTCGGCTTCCGCCCGTTTGGTAAAGTAGTCGACCGCTACGACCGCGTATCTGACTCCTCCCCTGCCCGTTGGTAAGTGGGTGCTTTATAAATTGCTTCGACACAAAATAAGAAGTTATGATGATCCTGAGGCCACTGGCTCTGTGACCGAGTCCGATTAAATCGATCCCCCACTTGGCGAACGGCCAGGGACTGAAAACTGAGGTGAGCGGATGAGCCGGTTGCTTTAAATTAGGGGCGAACGTTTGGCACTTGATACACTTCTTGACTAGGTTAAATGTGTCTTTTTTCAGCGTGGGCCAGTAGTACCCCTGTCGCAATATTTTATGCGCCAACGCTTGCCCCCCGAATGGTTCCCACATACTCCCTCGTGTACTTCTCTCATGACCCGCTCGGCCTCTTCGTCGTCCACACATTTGAGCAATGTATTTGAATAACCTCTCTTGTATAACGTTCCTGCCATGATCGTGTACCTTGCCGCTCGGATCCATAATGACCGGGCTCCTTTGAGATCAGTGGGAAGTTCTCCCTTTTCCAAGTATGATCGGATCGGGTCCATCCATCCAGGAGTTTTGGCAGCGGCCAATTCTTCAATCCTCGTGATCTGCTCGACCTGAACGGTCGGTTTCTCTTGATAGCGTGTGTAAACGTACTCGATTTCATCTGTTCCTCGGCTGGATGCCAATCGTGCCAGCGCGTCCGCCTGGGAGTTCTCTGATCAGGGAATGTGCACAAGCTGGATGTTCGCTCGTGTCATCTTCTTTCGGGCTAGGTGTAGGTACGGTACCAGGCGGACTTCCTTCGTTTCGAACTCCCCTGAGATTTGCTTTACTAACAACATTGAGTCCGAATGCACTTTTAAATTCGTGATGTTCATCGAATGAGCCAAGTCCAGTCCGGATAACAGTGCCTCGTATTCAGATTCGTTGTTGGTCGCGGTAAACAGGTACCAGACCGAATGGCAATACAACTTTCTTTGAGGGCTGACGATCACAACTCCTCCCCCAGACCCTTCGGTTGTGGCCGATCCGTCTATGTACATCTCCCAAGTCTCTGTAGTTTGGACTGGTTCGGTGCCCGTTGTGAACTCGGCTACGAAGTCGGACAGCGCTTGTCCCTTTATCGCCGTCCGTGGTCTATATTGTAGATCAAACTGACCAAGCTCTACGGCCCACTTGATCATTCGTCCCGACGTATCTGGCTTGTGGAGAATTTGCCGAATAAGGTAGGCTGACAAGACGGTCACTCGGTGTTCAAGGAAATATGGCCTGAGTTTTCTTGAAGTCGTCACCAAAGTGAAGATTAACTTCTCGATTTGCGGGTAACGGATCTCGGCTTCATGTAATGCCTTGCTTGTGTAATAGATCGGATGTTGGTTCGAATTCTCCTCCCGAACGAGTACGACGCTTATCGCGATCGGGGTCACTCCGAGGTATAGATACAACATCTCTCCTAGGGTCGGCTTTTGGAGGACGGGGGGTCGAACGAGCGACTCCTTGATGTAGTCCAGTGCATGTTGGCATTCGTCCGTCCATTCGAATTTATTATTCTTTTTAATAGCCTCGAAGAAGGGCTTACATTTGTCCGTGGACTTAGATATGAATCGATTCAAAGCTGCTAATCTACCCGTTAAACTTTGCGTTTCCTTTATTGACCTAGGGGGTTTTAATTCGAGTATCGCTTTAATTTTGTCGGGGTTTGCTTCGATTCCCCCCTGACTAACAATGTACCCTAAAAACTTACCCGAACCTACCCCAAACGTACATTTTTTGGGATTTAACACTATGGAGTAATCGCGCAAAATAGAAAACATTTCATTAAGATGGGCTACATGATCGTTCGCAAAAACAGATTTAACAAGCATATCATCCACGTAAATCTCCATGGTTCGTCCGATCTGATCAGCAAACATCTTATTCACGAGTCTCTGGTAGGTTGCGCCGGTGTTTTTGAGACCGAATGACATCATGGTGTAGCAGTAGAGTTCTCTGGCCGAGTAGAAAGATGTGTGCTCCTCATCGTTTGGGTCCATTGGGATCTGGTGATACCTCGAATAGGCGTCCATGAAGCTCATGAGTTCGTGCCCGGACGTCGAATCTACCTTGTAATCGATGCTGGGCAACGGATAACTGTCCTTGGGACAGGCCCGATTGAGATCGCTGAAGTCGACGCATAATCGCCATGTCCCATTATTCTTCTTTACCAGGACCGGATTGGATACCCAAACCGGGTACTTAGCCTCGCGTACGAACCGGTTGTCAATCAGCTTTATCACCTCACCCTCGAGTGCTTCTTGCCGCTCCGGTCCCAGCTTCCTCCTTTTCTGCACGATCGGTTTCACCGTTCGGTCAACCCGAAGGCTATGACACGCTAAGTTTGGATCGATCCTTTATCTTCATGCGTCCAGGCGAAGACGTCTACGTTTTCGATCAAAAAGGCGATTAACCTGGACCGGATGGGCTCGCCTATGTTTCGTCCGATGCGCAATGACTTGGTGCAGACCGGTTCATCAAGATAGATCACCTCCGTGTCTTCGCTGGGTTCGGCCCGTTCGGATTTCCTTCCTTTGAATTGATCTCGGGGGTCTAACTCGTCTTTTTCTGTGATTGGTTCTTTCCTGGTCGTCGCCCCCGGTCTGCCGTTCGGTCCTCCTCATCGAACAGGTCGTGCTCCTCCTGAGTGGATTTTCGGTTTTGTTCTCTATCCAGATAGGAGTGATTAGCCTCTGATTCTTTCACAGCTTTCTTGACTTGTTCGTCTCTCAGGGGTGAGGGTGTGTTTGTGTTTGATGACGCTGGTAAGGGGTATTCGTCTTCCTCTTTTGGGCCCTCGATCGGCTCTTCCCTCATTCTCTTTCTTTCATTTGTGTGTCCTTCGGCCGCACTGTCGTCTGGCTGTTCGGGTGGAACTTCTTCGTCTTGCTCGTCTGACTGTTCCGGCTCTCCCATTGGTTCGGTGATTGGTTTCTCTTCTTCGTTCGTCATCATGACCGAGTGTATCTCTGATTATGGAATCGCCATGATGTATTCTCTTGCTTCCCTTTGGTTACCGTAGTGGACTCCTGTACCGTTCTCAATTGTGAACTTGATCGAATAGTGGAAGATTGACACGGCTGCCTTTAGTTTGTATAGGGCTGTCCGTCCAAAGATGGCGTTATACTCGCTGGGCATTTTCACCACTTTGAAGGTCTCCATGATCTTGCGTCCGTTCGCTCCTGATCCTCCGAGCTCGATTGGTAACGTGATTTCTCCTTCCAGAATGGTTGCTTGTCTGTTGAACCCTGTTATGCGGTCATTGCACGGGCGTAGTTCGCTTCGATCTATCCCCATTTTAAGAAATGCAGTCCAATACAAAATACTTGAATACGCCCCAGTGTCCACCATGATTCGGTGGACTGGGATTCGAAAGATGGGGGCTGTGATTACGAGCGCGTCTGAGTGCGGATTATCAAATGGGAGAGAATCTTCATCCGACAACATTATCGAGTTTGTGGGCATGGGGACGTGTCGGTTGACCTCCGCTTGGCTGACTTGGTGTCCTGTGCTGTATGCTTTTCGGACGTACGCCTTGACCTGCCTTCTTGATACGCTCGTACTTTTCCGGCACGTATTGACCCTCGTGGGCGGTCCGCTTCTTCGGATTGCGATGTGAACCGAATGCTCCTCGTCTCGCCTGGAAGCTGTCCTTTTCCTTCCCCCGGATGCGCTTGTCTCACCTCGTTGCTCCTGACTGATCGTCAAGATATCATTGGGATGTTCGTTCGCTCTCCGAGGATTTGCTCCAAAATCGAGCTCGTCTCCTGGGTTCATTCGGTCGTCGTTTCTTGGCCTCCGGTTGCCTCCGTCCATCCTAGTGAACCTCCTTACCTGCGGATCATCAATTAGTTTTAACAGGGCAGATATCAAATTCCGACACTGGTCGGTATTGTGGCCGTGCAATTTGTGGTAAGCGCAATATCGACTTTTGTCTAAATTCTCTTCATCGGCCCTGATCGGTTTAGGATCTGGGATGATCCCCTTGTTTTTCAACTCTTCGTACACCACGGCCGCGCCGGCCGAATACACTCCCTGGTAGCTGTTCGTGAGTTCCTCGTGATGTTTCCTCTGCATGGCTCGGAATTGGGCACTCCTTCCGTCCTTCGTAAACTCCATGTTCGGTCGGGAATCCTTCGCTTTGGTGGGTTGTTCGTTCAGGGCTGTAAATGACGGGACGAACATGTTTTCTTCTGCCATGATATGTTGTTGAGCTTTCATCAAGAATTCGTGATACGTCTGGGGTTTGTTTTGGCAAAGGGTCCATTTGAACATCGAATTTGGTCTCAGCCCTGAATATGCTGAAACGAGCAGGGTCTCCTGATGGCACGGTTCCATGTTTTGTACCCGTTCGTTGAAACGAGTGATATAATCCTTCAAATTTTCATCTGCTCCTTGGATAATATGAGTGATCGATTCTTTGGGAATTCGGCATGCCTGGGATCCGATAAAGTGTGTTCGGAACATTGACTTTAATTGTGACCACCTAGCGACCGAATGTGGGGCGAGCGAATGGTACCATCTTTGTGCCTTTTCTCCCAGAGTCAATGAGAACATCCGGCAGCGGAGGGCGTCCGGTGCTCCGTGCAGGTCCATCCATGACGTGTACAATCCTAGGTGGGTGTCCGGGTCGGATGTTCCGTCATAAAATCCAATTTGCAGGATCTTGATCTTCTCGGGCAACTGTTCCTGCATAATATCAAATGTTAGGGGTCATTCGGGTTCGGCTGGGCTGGACTCGGTTCGTTCCCTTGAGGTTGTCGCGGCTCGTTTGAGAGGGACTTCTGTCAGGTCCTGTCCGGTGGATGCAAGTCGTTTTTGGGCCGAACGTCGAGCTTCGAGTTCGGCTATTCTTCTTCGGAGACTCTTCATTTCCTCCTCTTCGGCTTGAGTCGTTCGCTTTCTGAGCAATGTTTTCCTCAAGTCGTCGTCGGCCACGTTTTTTCCTAGCCGTTTGAAAACCGACCGGGTGGTGTTGCGGGTTCGAGTGTCCGTGACCGAGCGATTTTCGTCTGTCTGTTCATTTTCTGTCCGGGTGGTAGATTTTTCCTTCGTGCTCCCGGGCGACCGAGTGGTCTCTTCGTGAACGTTCGTTTCCTTGCCTTTGAGGGCGTTGGTAAGGTCTTTTTTGGCTGGGGTTTTGGGTGCTTGAGACGTAGAGGGTCGGATCTGTGTTATCAGGTTTGATATTCTCTTAACAAAATTTGGGTCTTTGAAAAAGGCTGAGTAGTCCGTCCTCGTAGTTGGGTTGTTTTGCTGGTCTTCCCTTTCTTCCAGCGTGTCTCGTCGGCGACTTTGGCTTGATGATGATGAAGTTGTTTTTGACATGCTGGAATAGCCCTTCCTCTAGCGCCAATTGTTGATGTCTAAAAATGACCAACAGTGTATTCGAACTGCACACTAAGATGTATGCTCTGTTCGGTCTGCACGAATAGTATTTATATGTATGATTCGGGCTAACTTGTTGGTCCGAATGCTTAGGCTATCCGTGACTTATAGAGTAATTAATGAGAGCATTTACTCATTGCATTAAATGATGTCCTCCCCTCCCTTTTATAGGAAGTTTAGGGACTTTTACATTTCCCTCTTGGGGATTTTTACATTTCCTTTTACAGGATATTTTTAGATATTAGTCATTCTGCATTTAATGCCAATTGTACTTGACAATCTATTTCCAATACCAGAGATCCGTCCTGATCGTGCCACGCGTCCCCATTTTTCCCTTGCCGTCGGATAGGAGATTTTTGTATATCTTCGCATTTAATGCGTGCAGTACGACTAGCTTTGGGTAATGATTAATCAGATCTCACTTATTCTCTCCTATCCGTTCGGCAGCGGCCCGATCCCGGAGGCATCCGGTTCCTCTTTTCCCTTACCACTATTTGCTCGGTCTATACCACCAACACATATCATTTTCAGTTGTTCCAGAGCCAAACTTGTGTGGAAAATAAGTGGTCTTAACTGGAGCAGCCTTGCACAGTGCAGACCAAATTTCAAAAATTGGTGGGGGTTAAGTGTGTTCAGCAAGTCAGAGTAGCTGCATTAAAGATAGGGCTTGCTTATCATCCTATCTACTGTGGTGGCTCTGGAAAACTCGGAATGTGTGGGTTTTCCAAAATAAAAGAATTGCTGAGAGACAGATAGCAGAAGGAGCTAGGGCTGAGTTGATTGAATTCACTGAATCTAAGAAGTCACAAGGTACCAAATATGGAAATACTCAACAACTCTCTGAAGTTCAAGTAGAGAAATTTTCCAGAAAGTTAGGACATTGGTTGATCAATGTCAGTGCCTTGCCCTCCACTTTGAACAACATTGAGCTGCAGTATGTTGCTGAGAAGGAAGGTGTACAAGTTCAAGAAGGCTAAGAAATTGTTCAGTATAATGGCTGCAGGGAAGGAAGGGAGCTGTATGCTATCAGATGGGCCATGCTGAAGGCTGTTCAGATGGATTAGAGGCATTGTCAGTTCAAGATTTCCAGTAAAAGCTTGTGCAGAAAACTCAATGATCATCTGCTGCACTTTGAAGCTTGTTGCAATGCTATAGCAGCTGATATTCTTGAACTTGTGCATCCCTTTTCTTCTGTTGATTTTGTGTGTTAATTTGCTATTTTAACTTCATGTAGCTTTTTTAGTTGTTGTGTTTATTGAGTTGTAAGGGGCTGCAGTTTGACATCCCTGTGTTTTTTCTTCTACCAGTTGGTAGTTCCAGTTGTAAAACTTCTTTGAGTTTAATGCATTTGATTTGTCGTTGAAAAAAAAAAGAAATAACAATATACAACTATGAAATGAAAAATGTGAAGAAAATTCTAATTTGACATGATAACAAATATTCAAATAAATAAAAGAAATGAAATAAAAAAAACATAAAAAACTAAATATTCGCATATCAATTATCAACCTTTAATCTTACTCTTCCTAATAAAATCAAATAACATCAATTTTATTTTTTTCAACTAAGCAATAAAAAAATGGAAAATGAATGAACAACGAAGGCATTCAAAGTTGCAAGAATCCAAACACATGCTTTTAAACTCTCTCAAATACAATTGAATAATGAAACCGCTATCCTCAAATGCTCCTACAAGCTTGGATTTTAGCGTTTGAAGGGCAAATAAGCTTGTTGAATCAACTAAAAAGTAAAAACCAAACACTTTTAATTAGCGGGTCAAAATGTCAAAAAAACTAAATGGGTCAAACAACTAAAATATGGCTTAAACGCCAATTACCAAACACCCCCATGATCCTATTGTTTGTTAGATTTAACGCTGATTAAAAGAGGTGAAAAATAAATGATAACTCTATTGCTTGTTAGACTTAAACAGACAGAACCTGTAAAATAACTCATTTACTCTGTCCCGCATCGTACGGGTACGTACTAATTTCTAATATTTCAGAGTAGTTCATATGTTTTTAAACTTGTATCATGCCTAGTAAATGTTTAGAAATTATAATATTTAATTAACTTAAATCATAAATATGTTTTAAAATTAAATGATCTTCATGTTAGTTATCATGTTATCATATGTGATTCATCCAATTAATTGTACTTTGATTTGATAAACTTTGATTTTACATTGTATAAATATATGTTTCCCTTATAGTAAAAATTACCTATCAATATTAACTATATAGCACAATTTATTTTTAATAATTACTAAAATTGAAAACTAAAACTTTCATTAGCATCTTTTTTTTTAAAAAAAAAAAATCAGTATATATATATATATATATATTTTTTTAATTATTACTCGTCCAATACAAGGATATTATACTCTACCAATTAGAATAAATTCGAAGAGGACAATATATATCTTTAAAAAGGGAAATTAACAGAAAAGGATTGAAAAGATGAATATACTCGAAAACACAAATAGGATACAAAAGAAGCCCAAAAAATAAGAACATATTATAAACTGTACTAAGATAAGATTCTATTAGCCAAATTCTCTACCTAAACCCTATGAAGCTCCAGTGTTTTATTCGGAGAATTCTTCGTGGCACAAAGTCATCAACCCATTGAATTTCGAGCTATTCTTCATCTACCGTTCATCATCGCTGGTTTCTGTTTTCAAATCTAGAATCCACGTACGCAATTAGCCGGTGAAGGTCGCCGGCAGCGGCGCCGGCCTCCACCGAGAAGGCGGCGCTTGCACTAGTCTCCCGTTGAGTAAACTTTTCCCCCCATTCTTGTTGCCTTTTTTTATATTTCAGGTTATGTTTCTTACAATTTGATTTTAGCATTTTTCGTATAAATCGTTCTGGTGGACTGATTTTTGTTTGATGAATGTGTGTAAGAAATTGAAATGTTTTTATGTACAATAGTCATGCAGTGGTTACAGTATGAGGTGGCTGACGATGTTTTTTTTTTCCCTAGCCTTGAGTGGGCGGAGCTTCCTAGAAATTAGCTGTATAAATATTGGTTCTTGAAACGAATACTCTCTCTCTCTCCAGTTTTTTTTTTTTTTTTTTAATAATTTGTATGGTAAATTACTCCTTCGCTGAATGGTTGTTTGTTTATATTCTTTTAATTCATTTTTTCTTATTATATTCTTTTTGAATGCAAGAGTAATCTGATTGTGTTTATCATTTTTGTTACAATTTCAATTTGCTGCTGTGTGGTGGTTCTTGTTTATGCTGCTTATTACAGTTTATGAATCTGCATGTAGTTGATAAGTGACTGTAAAGTTTATATGCTGGTTTTGTTAGTGGTGTGTTGGATGGGCTTTGGTTTTTTAGTATAAAGTTTCATAGATCAGTGATGAACATATGAGCTTGTGTGTGTAGTAAGCTGCATTTGTGAACTTGTGAATCATGGATATTGTTTGGCTGTGCGGTTTGCCAATGGATCATCAGTTTGCTGGCATTGTCAATACACCATATGGTAGTGTATCAAATGTCTTTTTTTCTCCTATTCTGTTTCCTTTTGTTTTTCTCCTGTTTACAATGTGTGAAGTTTGAGTGGATAGTCAAATATAATAACTTGATATATATGCCTAATGATCCAACATTCACAAATGCCCAATCACTGGTGTCCTGGAGACCGCTCGAGTGGTTTGTTTCTTACTGTAATTACGTGCATTATTTAGGGAAGAGAATCATGCATATGCACCGTTAGTATCTCGCGGAAAAAGCAATATATAGCGCCCCACTTGATTTCAGCAATTATTTCAGAAGACATAGCATTTAATTTTGAATGACAGCTATATTCCAGCGTATCAAGCTAAAGAAAACAGAGTATTATTCATTATGTCCAGGAAGAATATAAGCAATTGCAGCCTTATTTGAGAACTAACCAAAATTTAGGTTTAAGTTTCGAAAAAGTTGGTGAATGTTTGTCGATATATTTTAGCAATAAGATCAGTAACTCTTACTTATCAGCAATGTGAAACAGGACCATAGATATAGTTTAGTATGCATTAGAAAAGAAATGGAATCATATACCAGGATAGTCATCTGCAATAATTAAGCTAAGAGATGACGCAGAAGATATAAGGAAAAGAAAAAGAACAGAAAAAGAAAGAAAAATAAGCAACAAGAAGAACTGGTGTGTGATCCTGCTTTCTTGAAATGGCCTGCCTTCTTTTAGAAAGATGCCAGATGAATGCTGCAATATTGTTTTAACAATGGTAGTGAGTGCAGTCCATGGGCTCTTCTCATCATGGAAAGTGCTTTTTTTGCGACTGTGATTACTGTGCTAGTAATGGAAGGCAACTTAGTATTGATTTCCGTGACGACTAGTGAACACATAGTCAACTTGTAAATTGTAATTGTTAGTTCATGTACCGAACATGTTGAACCAAGGTATAATAGAACAGCTTTTTCAGATGATGGATAATAAGGAATTTAGTTATTTCCTTCCATGTTCATACATAATACTATCCTGGTAAAGGAGCATTAATGCTTTCCTTTTTCAAGCAATTCAGAATGATTTTTATTTCTGTGTTAGCACATAACACTAACGTACGTTTTGCATGTGTACTGTAGATGGCAGTCGTTTTACAAGCACAAGATGCAGTGGATTGGGCTTATAGAGGAGAAGGGGCTGTAAACTTGGTTCTTGCTTACATTGGAAGCTCGCCTGATTTTGTATGTCCTTTTTTCTTTTGATTTATTATGTCTATGATTTTTTGCTAGATCCTGAAATTATGTCCAGATTATTTGTCTCATAAAGTTTCAACTTGGCTGTCTGAAAAGTTATATGTGACCAATATCAGGAAAATGTTATGCTTTTCCTCTTAGCTTTTAATGCAAACTTGAATACTTGTTTGTTGGAATTATAAGCTTGTTGTAGTGACGTTGTGTGACTATTGAGTTTGAGAGTTTGATTAGTGTGGTTGTTTAATTAGACCTACGCATAATAATTCGTATTTCACCTCTCTGCTGAAAATAAGATCTATTTGGTTTGTTATTGATAAATGGTCCTGGATAGGAAAAGCTAGCTCTAAGAGAGAGGGTGCCCAACCCACACTTATATACATTAACAGCCCACTAACTAATCGATGTGGACAAAAATGAACTTATAACAGAAATATTTCTGCAAGTGAGATAGAAAACCAATGAAGCTGCTGCCTAATGTTTCCACTATTTTTTGTTGAGTTGGCTAGTGTGTAATTGGGGGTCCTTGTCATAGACCACGATGTTTATCCATTCTATTTTGAGTCGAAATAAGTTTTATTAGAGGGAAACATTTTTCTAGTACCTTTGAGTTAGTATCGATAATTGGTTGATGAAACGAAGTGTGAGAGGGAAGCAAAAGGTGTTTTCAGGAGTTAACACATAATATATATCTATATATATATGTATATGTATGTATGTATGTATGTGTGTGAGTGTTCCATTTCGGGAGGCAACTAATTTAGTGTCTGTCCAGAGAGAACCTTTATTTTAGAAGTATATATGAGTATGACAATGAAGCACCCTGAGAAGATGGTAGAAATGGTTAATCTGTGTGCTAGAATGAATTACTGATGGTTGTTATTATTATTATTATTATTATTATTACTTTTTTTTTTTTTTTT
>CACSLK010035018.1:3750634-3783631 GCA_902706635.1 Striga hermonthica
TTTTTTTTTTTCAGCATATGAGAAATTACTGGTGCTTGACACAAAACCTGTGATTAGTGTTAGGTAATATTCTCTCACATGTCTCAATTAGCCCTTTTTGCTTATCACTCGTGATAATAATCCACTCTTCCGGCTTTTCTATTTTCAAGTCTGACCTCAACAACCCCAAAAACCATTCCCAAGATGCAAGAGTTTCACCTTCAGCAACACGCCATGCAATAGGATATAATCCATTGTTAGGATTACATCCAACTGCAGTCAATAATACCCCTCTGGTTGCCCCCTTAAAAATGTTCCATCCAATTAGGGATGTAAATGGGTCGGGCCGGGTACGGGTTTTGACAAACCCAAACCCGACCCGCATATAATTTACCCTACCCAAACTCGACCCATTACTCGGCTAGTGATCTTCGGGTTCGGGTTGGGTTTTACCTGACGGGTTAGTGGGTTTTCGTCGGGTAAACGGGTAATCCGAGTTTTACATTTGGGATTTATCCGATTCATCTCGTTTCATATAAAACATAAAATAAAATAATTTCAAAATTAATTATAATGTAAGAAATAATTTATTAACTAAGATTGACAATAAAAGACTATAAAAAACTATAATATTGAATAAATAATGAGTTATAATTATTTATCTTTTATGGTTACTTTAATATTATAACATTTAAAAATTATAAGTATTTAATTTTTTTATTGTACAATTAACAAAAGATGATAATGAAATTATAAAAATAAAATAAAATTTAACCATTAATCAATATTATAATACATAATCTAATTTTTTAAAATACACATGACTACTTTTATATTTATAATAAGTCATATATATATATATATATATAATTCAATGATTGCGGGTAAACGGGTAGGGTAATCGGGTCGGGTAATGAGTTTGCCTACTTTACCCGCAACCGACTCGACCCGGGGTTCGGGTAGTATTATGCTACCCAAACCCAACCCGAAACCCAATCATCTCGGGTTTATCCGACCCAAAAATGCGGGTAACCCACGGGTAACCTGACCCTACGGGTTTTATTGACATCCCTACATCCAACCCAATAACTGGCCTGCAACCTGCTAGAAAACCCTCCATCGGACCAGCGAAACAAACATACATCCTCAGAAATCTCTTATAACCAGTCACTTGTTGCCTGAATAAATGATCTGACCTAGTGTACTTCCAGGGTTACTTCTCAATATCTCTCACAAGTAATCTCTGATAGTTGCATACTGATCAGGAATAGCACCAAACTCAATCCTCATGGCAACTCTTCTGGCTCTATAAGCTTGTTTCTTTGTGAGAAAGAACTTAAATTTCTCCTTGGCCAGTTTCCTAAATCTCTTAGTGCTGACATTTTGATTTTCCTTAACCAGTGGCACACACACCCTTCCAGCCAAAGTAGATGTCACTAGGCCTGCAAACGAGCCGAGCCGAGCCGAGCATTAGCCTTATCGAGCGGATTGAATTTTTTTTTGAGGTGCTCGAGCTCGAGCCCGTCGAGCTCGATTTTTGGTGCTCGAGCTCGACTCGATCAAAACATACAAGAGCCCGAGCTCGACTCGAATTCATAATGCTCGAGCTCGGCTCGAGTTCGGCTCGAATTTTTTCAAGAAATTTTGTAAAATAACCATTAATTACATATATATATAAGGGTATTTTAGTAATTTCACATATCTCGATCCGCGCGCGAGCCGCTCGACAATGCAATATATAGGCTCGAGCTCGACTCGAGTTCGTGCTCGAGCCGCTCGAGCTCGACTCGAGATCGGTCAAACTCGAGCTCGAGTCGAGCTTTGACTCGAGCACTCGAGCACTCGCGAGCGGCTCGCGAGCTGCTCGACTCGTTTGTAGCCCTAGATGTCACTCCCTTGTTCTTGTGCTTGAATTTGCATTTATGCTTAGGTACAAAAGTAGTCACTCTTGGGGTCCCACTGTAGTTGCTTATAGATCTCCCGGTCACAAGTGTTGCCATCTCTTTCCTTGATCCACTTATTCTTCTCACATAGTCATACACAGTGCTTGAACCCTTTCTGAATCATTCTTCTTAAACTTCCATCTTCTTCCTCTTTTGACATTCCAATGTTTGATTGCTTCCTTGCACTCTTTCAGTGAACTGAATGCCATACCACATTTAATGGGTGGATTATGCATGTCTTTGGGATAGAAGACCAATGAATTCTCTGCATCTTCAATCTCAAAACCCTTTAAACTCTGCAAGTCTTCCTCAGAATCAGTTGCAATATCTGAACCATTGTCTTCATCGTAATTCCCTTCATCATATTTATATTCTTCAGTGGCTTATATGGAACCAATTTTCCACCATTATGTACGCTGGTTTCCTGTTCATCTCCATATTCATTATCCTTCTCATCTGGACCATAATCAGATTCCTCTTCCTGCCACTCACCATCACCATCATCACTGTCACTATCACTATCACTTGCATCTTCATTGCCTTTGGTGTGGTGTTATCTGGAAAGTCATACAAGATCATCACCCTATCCCCACTTAATATATCACTACCCAATTCTGCAACTTTGGCATCAGTGGTCACTTCCTCCAAATCACCATCTTCTTCCACATCATTGGCGCAGTAAAATTTAATTCCTATATTATACCCTGCAGCAGCATTACACAACAAGTGCAGAGATAGAAGACTAAGACCTTCAACATCAACATAGTCATACACACCGGTTTTCCCACCCCAATAATGAGTATAAGGTTCTTCAACAACTACTCCATGGTGATAAAATTGTACAGTCAGATACTTGCTTGCATCTATCCATGAAAAATTTAAGCCCAAGCCAAGAACAGTAAAAATAATTAATTACCGTAATCACATTTTTATACTGCTATAATTAATATATAAAGGGACCACATTCACAGTAGAATTATTAATACACCAAGGGACCACATTGACATACCAGTTTGGAACTTTATAGACCATGACATTGAAATGGACCACATTGACAAAGACTTTCACTTTCTATATGATAAAAAGCCACATTCACATAACAATTTGGAATAAAGAATTAGACCATACAAGACCTTTACTTTCTATCTCAGATAAAAGAAAGCAATAAATCTCAGACTAAACCCTAAGCCTCCTAACCCAGAGGCCAACATCAAAGTTAAACATAAACATAAAGGAAAAACTAGAGCAAAGAGCACACAATTACTTACCGTAAATAGGAGGTAGGTCACTATGGTTTGTCTTCTCTCACAACTGATACATTTGCACTAAGAAATCGACCCTTGCGCTTCGATTATCAACTGAAAAACCTAATTGCTTGCTTGTTGTCTCTGATCATCATGCTCGTGATCTGCCTAGGGTTTTTGTTTTTGTGAGAAATTGAGAAGAAAAAGAGGAGAAAGTGCGATTTCTTGTTTAGTTTAATTTTTTATTAATTTATTTTCAGCATTTAAATTTTCTTTTATTTTTCTTTGGTCAAAGTTGACATTAGTCAACAAATTTAAAAAAAGTAAAGAACATCACGGTCGAGCAAAAATGGGCCGTTAATTCATAGAAATTGAGGTTAAAGGACTACATTTTTTGTTTTAAGGACTAAAATTGGGCACCAAAACATAATATGGACTCAGTCTGAATACCCCTAAACATGGAGGACCAAAAGTGGACTTTTCCCTATAAAATAAGTTGTATTGTGCATATTTTTCAGTGTTCTTCAAACTAAAATGATTTCAAACAATAAAACAAGATTAACTTAGATAATTAATGAATGTTTGTCAACCAAATTTTCATGCAATATTTTTATTATTATTTGAAAATTATAACATGTTTGACACACTCATTGTGTAATGTACTTCTTTCCCTTGCGTTGTCGAGATGGGTTCTCCGACCAACCTTCTTGGATTAGCTCGAGTGGTGCCCGAGCTAGCATCACGCGGAACTTCGTTAATTGGGGTCCTTGGCGACTCGTTAAAGAGCCACGCCAGAGGCAGTCTCCCGACCCAATAGGATACATCTGTAACCAAGTAAATTGATAAGAACAAATTACTATATGTTATACTTTTATAAGTATAAAAAAAATTATGTGGGAATATTATTATAGTATATAGTGGCTAGAAAACGGTAACGGCGATAAAAGATTTGGTATCAGTTTACCGGGGCAGATGTACACTACATCAGAAATAGATGTAGTATATATAGTTTGATGCCTCTAATCTGAATCAGATAAGAGTTGTTTGTGTTAAACATGTATGGATTACTCTATTAATTAAGGTACTAACTAGACGTAGTAAAAGGATAAAAACGGCTAAAATGTTTGGACCTGATTTTATTACGTACATGTTGGATGATGAACTGAGTTCCCGTAAGGAAGCTCTGTCCAACCCAGATGGACCATTCTGAGAAGAAGCTGTAAATAGCAAAATCGAGTCCATTATGCAAAATCATACTTGGAAGTTGGTTGATCTCCTTGATGGTTGTAAACCTTTAGGATGCAAGTGGATCATAAAAACAAAATATAAAGCTGATGGATCGATTGATAAGTTTAAATCACGATTGTTGGTCAAAGGCTTTAACAAAAGGAAGGGTATGATTTCTTTGATACATATTCACCTGTTACGCGTTTAGCGTAGATAAGAGTGCTTCTCTCGATTACTGCTTTACAAAATCTTGAGATTCACCAAATGGATGTCAAAACGGCATTTTTGAATGGTGAATTGGAAAAAGAAATATACATGGAACAACCTGAAGGGTTTGTTACACTTAATTTATTTGCACGTTTGTATTTTCTGACTTATTTATTATTTGGATGGATTTATTTGCTTTGATGTTTTATATATTATTTTTCAGTGTTTTGGAGTATGTTTGTGGACGTGAAGCCGTTGAAGATAGTTCACGTGAGTAATAATCGAGGCGCCCCAATACATAAAAATTTGGGCTCACTGATGGAGTTGATTAAGAAAAAAGTCCATGAGGATATTAAATGAGAAAATTACCCACTGCACTTTAAATTACCAATTTCCCCCTGTATATTAATTCAGTACGCGCTGAGCCTACGTGGCTGCTTCTGGTGTTTCGAAATCTTATATGGCAAAATTACATGCTTCGTTATTAGGCTTAGGTAATTTTAATTTAATTCCAAACCAAAAATAATTAGGTTTCGGATTACCATAAATATGCTGATTATTTATGGTCATGTTACATATATTAATTGCATTTTAATATTATTCCTTATTATAACAATTGAATTGTATATATTTTAAAAGTTAATAACTTTTGTATTTTTTATCTGTTTTACATATGTAATATATCAAATTAATATTTTTTTTTATGAGCTTTGGTTTAACATCCATATTGTATGTATAAAAAAAAAATTGTATTTATCTTTATAACAATAATAAAATTATTTTTAATATTAATTAAAAAAATAAAATTATTTATCAACTAATATATTTATATTTCAAGTAGTTATATGATATAAGTTATAAAAACTAATTTATACTTATATAAAAAATCATCCGATTTACTAAAATTAGTATGAAGAAAAGTCAACTCATAATTAATTGCATACTATATTTAGAAAGTTTTTAAATTTTTTAAATCATAAAATTAAGTAGCATTAAATGCCCCTAAAATTATGGGTTTTGTTTAATTAATTTTTAATTAAATCTGCATCTAAATTTACGTGTGGTTTTGAAGTAAAAATTTGAAATTCAAAAACTCTTCTCATTTTAGTTACAAGAAAATCGGGTTGCATTCAACACTTGGACCAATTTAATAATTATTCCTTAAAAATGAAGGAATTTATAGATAAATATTATCTCTACTCAATCACATGATTATTTACAATATAAAAAGAGACATATTACAATTAGTGAATCATATATTACCTAATACAATATCTTAACATTAAGGAATAAATCCATAGTATTATGTAATACGTATCTCATATTATTATATCATTAAGAATTTATTATAGTTATATTATCAAATCATAAAAAGATATTAAATCCATATTGTAATAAAAACATACTTCATATAATTTTGTGACAATTCTACTACACTATTTAACAATATTCCTTCTTATTATATAATAAAATAATAATTAAATATTATATGAACAAGAATAATTAAAACTGTTATTTTCTCTTATATCAAAGGATAAATTTATATGCTAAAATTAAATTTTTTTAGTATAAATGGTTTAATTAGATACTATATTAATTATTTTACAAGCTAGCCTAACATACTCATGTTTAATTTTTTTTTGCTAAAAAAACAATGCTGGTTAAAAGATGTGAAAAAAAGTTATAACCATATTGTTTTTTAGATTTAAATGTTGATTAAAAGAGGTAGAATAGACAATAACCCTATTACTTTTTAGACTTAAACAAACAAGGTTGTGAAAATAACTCATTTAATATCTCTTTGTGCATCGCACGGAGTAGGTACTAGTATAATATAACACATGTAAGTCATAAGTAACACATATCATTCTAAAATATAGAGTAATATATTTTTTTGTAAAAAAGTAAACTAGATTTTTATAGTTTTTCATTATTTTTAAAATTTAAGAATAATTTTTTAACAAGCACCCGTGTATGTTGTATTAGTTATTACATTAATACAACCATGTATATTATTTGCAAAGGAACTAAAAGTATATATTTTATTTGCAAACATACAAGCAAATTAATCTACAAATTAATATCACGTTAAATATGGTAACAACATTTTTTGTAAGAAGTTATTATGAATTAAACAAAAACTGAATCACACTAATCAAGGCAATAACTCCAAACATGCTTATCAGTTATCCACTGTCCCAAACCGCCACTCTTTTTTTTTTTTTTTTTTCAAACGAACAGAACTATATTGAATAAAACTCAAAACGTTTTTACATAATCGACTAACCAAATGGTTGTCCTTTTACAGCTAAAAACTATACCAAAATAAGACCGCAAAAGGAAAGCGAGCTTGACCGAGGACGTCAGATAAGCCCTGACCTGAATTACAGACAAAAGAAAATAACCCCAACCCCAACTCCAACCCCAACCCACAAGAGCTGATAAAATGAAAGAGACATAAACAAGATCCTCTGCCGCAAAAGAAAGACAAAAGCAGAGGCATCACCTACTACACAATACTATCTGATATGCTAAGCACCAAACCAAAAGCAAAAGAAGTATATACAAGTAGGAGCACTGGAGATTGCACTGACAGCTCAAATGGCCGCCACTCTTGCTTCATATTATTTTTAAATCTTCCAGGAAGCCCTAAGAACCAAGTAAGTTGCGAAATCTAAAATCCCGTCGGAGGTTGGGCTAAACTAATCGAGCGGCGCCAGCAAAACTTTACAAGTATGGTCGAGTTCACGCCTCCAACATCACCAAGCAAAAAGCACTGGAATCATAATGAGAAAAAAAAAACTAATTTTCGCGAAGAAATTGAAGTCGGGTGGTTACGAAAAGAATACGAGTAAAATTCGTGAAATCGACGATTTTCAGTCCGACCAAGACGAAATCCAACAAAATAGGACCGACAGTCGACCAAAATTTAAGAACCCCAAATTGTCCAAAGAAGACGCCACAGAGGACCCTGATTTTCTCGTTGAAGACAACCAACCAGGATTGACGAAGTTGAAGAAGATATGGGCGTAGATGACATTGACGAGCAGTGACAAAGGTATGAGCATAGACGACAGTGACAAAGTTGAAGAAGATATGACCCTATTCATGTTACAAGTATAATTGTGTCATTGATAACACATAATATACTCAACATAAGCTTGTTATATACCATTATGCATATATGTTGTGATGTACGTAGGATAAAAGGCATAGGACCTGTATATTCCATTTTTTGTTAAGGTACAATATATGTACAATATATCTACAGTATATGCAGGGCCTTCTGACATAATGAGGGCCTTCTGACAGAATGATAAAGAGCCTTCAGGCAAAATGACAAAGGGCCTTTGGGCAAGTACATATACATTGGCCTTCGGGAATCAATTTACTGGTATATATAGTTTGATGTCTCTAATCTGAATAAAATAAGCGAGTTGTTTGTGTTAAACATGTATATATGGATTACTTTATCAATTAAGGTACAACACAGTTGCTTAAGAGTGGAATGTATGCACTTTCTGAACAAACCACAGTTTCCTATGCATTAATTGGCAGAGCAACATGATCCCAAGACAAAAACATCCTATCACGCAGTTCAAGTTTGTTAAGCATTGAGTTTGAATATTATAGAGAGATATACATGATCGAGAAGAACTAGGGGGCTTCGTTTGAGATTCTTTTTCATGTGCACTTTTCAGCAGCAACAAGGACTTGTATAGTTTCGGATTTTCGGAGCTCGTTGATGAGCGCGGCGACTGGAATTGGAGCTTGTTCCATGGGATCCTTCCATCTTCTATTGTCTTGCGCATCGCTGGGTCCCTTCCACCGAGAGCATTGGCCGGCGATCAAATTGTGTAGGGATTATCACCTGACAGGAACTTCTCTACCCTTTCATCGGCGCTAGTATCACCGGCGAAAGCTCACGACCCGAACCAACATCTCTGGACCTTAATATGGCGAGCACCGGCTTCACAGCGTGTACGCAACTTTTTGTGGCTAGCGGTTAGAGAAAGACTTCTTACTAATGGAACGGGTCCACCGCCACATTGCTAGCTCTGCCACCTGCAACTTCTGCGAGGACATGGAATCGAGCTTGCACGCACTCCGAGACTGCCCACACGCTAAGCATTTGTGGTCCCGTCTGCTCCCGGGGGCTGCTGCGACTTCTTTTTTCCAACTGCCTCTCACGGACTAGGTGCAGCAAAACCTCTTGCGAATAAGGTGGGGTTTGGACGAAAATTGGTGTAGTATTTTCTCCCATGCGGTTTGGTGCATGTGGAAGTGGAGAAATGAGCGTATATTTAATCGTAGATCTCTTAACTGTGATGCCCTACGATTGGACATTTTAAGGTTCACTGAGTCCTATGCCCGTACGGCCACCGCTTATAGGCGGATTGGAGCTAGTCTCACGTTACACATATGGTTCGATTGGTCCGGCCTGATCTGGGATAGGTCAAAGTTAATACAGATGGGCGCATTTTAAACCAACACGGGCCTGAGTAGTGCAGGAGGTCTACTTTGTGACGTGTCGGGGAGCTGGATCGAGGGTTTTCTCATGAATATTGGCTTTAACACTATTATGGGAGCCGAGCTGTGTGGGCTTTTTCAAGGTTTACAAGTGGCATGGTATCGGAGCTAACGTCGTGTTATTGCTGAAGTCGATAGTCAATGTGTGACGCAGATTATTCTTGGTGAGAAAGCTCATCATATGTTCACGATACTCTCATCTAGGCCATCTGCGACCTGTTTCATAGAGAGTGGCGCATTCGGCTTCAGCACGTTCACATGGAAGTTAACTTTGCGGCGGATTGTATGGCAACTCTAGCGTTCTCATCCCCTTTGGGCTTGCACCGTGTTCCTTCGCCTCCCCTAGGCCTGGGTGCATGGCTTGATCACGACGCTATCGAGATTTCTTATCCCCGACGTGTTCTAGTTTAGGATTTTAGCCTCCTCTTTTATACCGAAAAAAATATATTATAGAGAGATATACATAATCGAGAAGAACTAGAGGGCTTCGTTTGAGATTCTTTTTCATGTGCACTTTTCAGCAACAAGGACCACATATATAAATTATTAGAGGCAACCATGATTTTCCAAAATGAATTAACATAAAAAAATAAAAGAAATCAGGACCTCATATATAAATTATTTTAGAAAAAAACTCAACAATGCATGTACTTAGGCTCAAGGGTCCTTTTCAAAATTTAATATTTCGTGGTTATATCAATAGACTTATAGAACACTCAACACATTGTCATTTTAAGGTAATCAACCTTATTAGCATTTATTTCACTGTGTATTAGTTAAATATACTAAACTGGTAATTTTGAAATGCTAAAAGTTAGTTGTGCACTCCAATTATATAAGGTATAGTGATGTAGAGGATGTATACAAAATGGAGAATAAGAACTCAAAAGAACAGATTTCTTTATTTCAATCGATAATCAGTTTTTCTACTTTATGTTTCCAGTACATAAATAAGGAGTTTCCACTAACTCCACTTCCTAAAAACATGATAAATTTTAATAATCAAATAAAACACCCCTTAACTAATAAAAATAACACAACTGCAACTACTAATAGAAATAATCCAAAAGGGAAATAAAGACAATAAAATAAATATACTAGACATGCAAACGGTCATATTTCTATAAAAACATCAACGCGGCCTCGTCTCCATCATTCTCCCCGGCTTGGGAAGGATTCGCCCTTGAATCCGGATGGGCCTCGTCGTCATCGGGATTGTCACCCGCGAACGGTACCAAATGTTTGACATTAAAAACGTCAGAGGTGCGAAGATGAGACGATAAACGGAGACGGTAGGCATTGGGGTTGATCTTCTCAACCACCTCAACCGGACCAATCTTCCGGGCAGATAACTTATTATACTCGTGGGCCGTAAATCGGTCCTTCGTCAAAATAGCCCAAACATAGTCACCTACCTCGAACTCCACGTGTCGTCGTCGCGCATCTGCCTGGCGCTTATAGACTGCAATGGTGGCCTTCAGTCGAGCCCAGGTCCGCTCGTGTGTGGTCTGTAAATCGGCGGTCAAGTCAGCCGCCCTCCGATCAACCGAACTCGATGGTAGGACAAGCAATTCGGACGGCCCACGGGGGCAAACTGCATAAACGATCTCAAAGGGGGAATAGCCAGTGGCACGACTCATGGCCGAGTTGTGGGCAAACTCGGCATGGCTCAACGCTGATCCCAGCTATGAAGGTTGTCGCCATCCAAACAACGAAGTAAGTTGCCAAGCGAGCGGTTCACCACCTCAGTCTGTCTGTCCGTCTGTGGATGATATGCGCTGCTAAAATCCAGGCTCGACATCAAAAAATGGTGGCCCCTCGTACCCTGCAGTCTACTCATTTTCCCCGCCATCCTCAATAAATAGGCCACGCGAACTCGAGCCCCGCGGGAAAGCCGATTGGTGGTGCCCGAGCTCCCCGCAACCAAAACACCTCAGCCCCCCTCCCGTACGCTGGCCCGTAGGTACGGTTGTTTGTCGTGGTTTGTCCACTCCCCGACATTGAAAACCTCCCGGCAGCTGGAGACTGTCCGCACGGTGGATAGTTGGTCGCATAGACACCTTGTCACCTCCATTGAGCTCAGTGGATCGAGTAGGTCGGTCACTGTGAAAGGGCAAGGTCGGTCCCTCGTCTGGTTGGAACCGAGTTCGTCCTACTTTGGATTTGCTTCAGATTAGTATCTGTTCATCTTTGAATTTAAGGACTTGCCAGTTCGGTTGTCAACATAGAGGCCCCCAAAATTAGTAGGCATACGGGCAGTGGTAGCTGCTGATGTCGTTTTTGTTTTCGCGAAATCCGACCTGGGGCATCCTTTACATTCATTCCGACGTCTGCGTGGTTTTTGACGTTCGAACACCTGTGCAAATTTTGGTGTGTCAATTTTATAAGTTGAAGCGGTGTAACGTCTCCGGACAGGTGTGGCGGTTCATGAAAAGGTGTTCATGTATTCCATGCGTACAACAGATACAAGTAGATGGCCACGTGCGTGTCGCAGATTGGTCCATATACAAAAAGCTGCGACGCATCGCTTGGGGGACGCATTCACTGTACACGCCTCTCTTTCACCCGACGGTCACAAAAAAATTCTCCTCTTATGACATGATTGGTATAATGGAATGGAATTTTGCAGGAATGGAATGAATTAAAGAATGTAATGATTATGAATATGGAATGAAACAAGTTTTTTCATTGATGTGTTTGGTATGAAGAAACAATAAGACCTGAATGGAATGACATTATCATCTTTTATTATAAAAATAAATAAAAGCTTTATGTTTAAAATAATATATCTTTAATAAATTATATATAAATGTTTTTTTTAATAATATAAAAATAAATAATATATTTTTTATTAATATAAAAAATAATATATTTTTAAAAATATATAAAATAAAATAATATTTTTTTAATTATATATAAAATTAGTATACTATTAAAAGTAATATATTTTTAAGATATAAACATATTAGATTCTTATAATATAAAAATAACAAGTAATATATTTCTAATAATATATATTTTATTTTTTAATATATATATGGATTACTTTATTAATTAAGGTACAATACAGTTGGTTAAGAGTGAAATGTATGCACTTTCTGAACAAACCACAGTTTCCTATGCATTAATTGGCAGAGCAACATGATCCCAAGACAACAACATCCTATCACGCAGTTCAAGTTTGTTAAGCATTGAGTTTAAACATTATAAACAAATATACATAATCGAGAAGAACTAGAGGGCTTCGTTTGAGATTCTTTTTCACGTGCACTTTTCAGCAGCAACAAAGACTTGTACAATTTTGGATTTTAGAATCTTTGCAGGATCTGAGGAAATTTCTCTAAAATTCTCTGGTGCATTTCTACTGCATTCTTCAGCACATTCTTTACTATGATCCTTGATGGTTTATTCATTGCGACAACTTTGAACCATGGCTCCTATTGGCATTTAGTTTAGAGGAAGACAAGTCAAATTCACTGTCCAGAAAAAAAAATAAAAATGATAAGGTCTATCATTTCAAAAGACTAACATAAACAAAGAAGGTGGAGCAGAAATGCAAAACAATTCATAAGGCTGCCAAATGGTGATTATTTTGATCCATTTCAAACACATCTATATATGTGATGCACAAAGATTAAGTAGTTTAAAAAATAACTAGAAAAAAAAAATGAACCAAAGTCTAAGAGACAATAGACTTCTTATTCAAATTTAAAAGTAATGCGCCTAAGAGATATAGCTGGAAATTTTTTGTTGGTTGTACTTAGAGCAGCTCATTAACCATATCACGCTTTTCAACCTCATATGCATGAAGGCAGAGAGAGCAATGTAAATGACATTAAACATTCAATAATAGAAATATGAGGAAATTAGTAATAGTAGAAAAAAAAAAATTAGATATTTAAATATACTCTGTTCACAGGAAAAAGATGAAGAAAGCAGGAAAATCTGTTTAACGTGCTTAGTGTACATCGCAGTCCCACCGACGAGCGTCCTCCATTGCTGATAAGAATACAAATATCTTTAAAGAGAATAGATTTAAATAAAGAAAAGAACAAGAACTAGAACAATTATTAGAGCTTTCTCTCCACTGCCCATCTGAGGAACTTATCACTTTGGTGGGTGAAGGTGTTTTCATAACATTCTCCCTAATAATAATTCAGAGCTTGTTAAGAACACCTCCACCCCTCCCCATAATGAAATTTCTTTTTCCTTTCTCATCCTCTCCTCCAGACTACATCTAAAATATCGGATTTACTTCTTCCCCATTCTCCAACTACGTCTCTATTTATAGTTTAATTTGTTGGGGGCTTCTAAGGAAAGGGCACGACTACAGTGTTGTGGTGTACCATTCTCCTTTAGATATTAGAAAATAAGCACCAGCCTTTGGATTAAATGAAGCCCCACCATATTTTGGTGTGGGATAAAGCACCTACATTTAGATTCCTAATTCTCCTTTTATCATAATAACATAATATGATTTTAAGATTCATTATTTTAAAATATATATTTCAAACCTTTAATATAAGAAATTTGTGCCATTAGTGAATTGGGTTTATTTGTAATATAAAATTCCGAACAAAAAATTTTAGTTCGGTCCATTTTGTTCGGTAATGTGCAATCGGACATTCATTAAAGTGCAATTCGTATAATTATAATGTGCAATCGCGATACATAAGAATATATAAAGACTAATAATATTTTTTGATACAGTTTGGTCGGTTCGATTATTTATTTTAAAATTTAAAGTCGTAATCGAACTGAAATCATCGTGATTTTATAAGTAAAATCATATAATTGAACTGAAATATAAATTCTAACCTGAAAAACTCAGTTAGTCGATTCGGTCTTTATGGTGCAATTTGACAGTCATTGTTGTGCAATTCATCTAACGCTATTGTACAATTGCAGCTTATGCATTTTTAATGTTTTGTTCTGAAATAATTTAAAATAAAATTACTGAAATAACTGTGATTTAGAAAGTAAAACAAGATAATCGAACCGAAACATAAAATATTGAACCAAAGAATTCAATTGAGTCGGCTTGATCTTTATGGTGCAATATCATAGTCATTAATTTGCAATACTTCTAATGCTATTATGCAACCTATGGATCAAGTACTTTTTATGTGCAATTCTCAGTTTAAAAAATGTTAATAATATATAAAAATAAAATAATATATTTTTAATAATATATAAAATTAAATTAAAATATTTTTTAATAATATAAAAAAATAATATATTTTTACAAATATATAAAAATAAAATAATATATTTTTAAATTATATGTACAAATAATATATTATTAAAAGTAATATATTTTAATATATAATTTTTTTTATTCTTAATAATATATAAAAATAAAAAGTAATATATTTCAAATAATATACATTTTATTTTTTAATTAAACAATAAATAGAAGTATGTTTTCAATTTTTTATTTTAATTTTATTTTTTAAAATAATATATTTTTAATAATATATAAAAATAAATAGTAATATATTATTAATAATATATTTTTAAAAGTAATATATTTTTAGTATATAAAAATAATAGATTTCTAATTATATATAGAAATAAAATAATATTTTTTCAAATTATATATGAATGCTTCAGTCGTGGCTGCTTGTATTCAGCTCGTTGTTGTAGATTTGCATATTTGTGCATTTTAATAAAATTTATATCGTTCCGAAAAAAAAATTATATATAAATGCCTTTTTTAGTTTTAATTTATATAAGTATATAATATATCTAATTAAACAATAAATAAAAGTAAGTTTTCAATTTTTTAAATTGAATTTTATTTTTTAAAATAATATTTGTTTAATATATTTTAGTCATGATTTATAATATATATTATATATTTATTATTTATTATTATTTGTTAAGTTTATTTTTATTTGTATTTTTTATTTTGAAAAATTAATTTCTACACACATGGGAATGAGAAAATCTTCCATGAACTATGGTTTACTAATCCCATGGAGATGAGTTTTGTCATTCCCATTGGAATGGTCATTCTTTTCCAAAAAATACCAATCATGTGATAAGGAATGAGTAAGAAAATGGTAATTTCAAGGTTTACAATTGCATGGTATCGGAGCTACCGTCGTGTTATTGCTGAAGTTGATAGTCAATGTGGGACGCAGATTATTCTTGGTGACAAAGCTCATCATAGGTTCACGATACTCTCATCTAGGCCATATGCGACCTGTTTCATAGAGAGTGGTGCATTCGGCTTCAGCACGTTCACAGGGAAGTTAACTTTGCGGCGGATTGTATGGCAACTCTAGCGTTCTCATCCCCTTTGGGCTTGCACCGTGTTCCTTCGCCTCCCCTAGGCCTGGGTGCATGGCTTGATCACGACGCTATCGGGATTTCTTATCCCCGACGTATTCTAGTTTAGGATTTTAGCCTCCTCTTTTGTACCGAAAAAAAAAATATTATAGAGAGATATACATAATCGAGAAGAACTAGAAGGCTTCGTTTGAGATTCTTTTTCATGTGCACTTTTCAGCAGCAACAAGGACCACATATATAAATTATTAGAGGCAACCATGATTTTCCAAAATGAATTAACATAAAAAAAAAAAAAGAAGTCAGGACCTCATATATAAATTATTTTATAAAAAAACTCAATAATGCATGCATTTAGTGTAGAGGAAGACAAGTCAAATTCACTGTCCAGAAAAAAAAAAAAAAAAAAGTTCTATCATTTCAAAAAGACTAACATAAACAAAGAAGGTGGAGAAGAAGTGCAAAACAATTCATAAGGCTGCCAAATGGTGATTATTCTGATCCATTTCAAACACATCTATATATGTGATGCACAAAGATTAAGTATTTTAAAAAATTACTAGAAATAAAAAAAATTGATTAAAAAATAATGAACCAAAGTCTAAGAGACAATAGACTTCTTATTCAAATTTAAAAATAATGCGCCCAAGAAATATAGCTGGAAATTTTTTGTTGGTTTTACTTAGAACAGCACATTAATCATATCACCCTTTTCAACCTCATATTCATAAAGGCACAGAGAGCAATGTAAATGACATTAAACATTCAATAAGAGAAATATCAGGATATTAGTATTCAGCAGAAATAAAAAAAAATAGATATTTAAATAAACTCTGTACACGGGAAAAACATGAAGAAAGCAGGAAAATCTGTATAACGTGCTTAGTGTATATCGCAGTCCCCCCGGCGAGTGTCCTCCATTGCTGATAAGAATACAAATATCTTTAAAAAGAATAGATTTAAATAAAGAAAAGAAGAAGCACTAAAACAATTATTAGAGCTTTCTCTCCACTGCCCATTGAGGAACTTATCACTTTGGTGAAGAGGTGAAGGTGTTTTCATAACATTTTCCCTGAATAATAATTTAGAGCTTGTTGAGAACACCTCCACCCCTCCCCATAATGAAATTTCCTTTTCCTTTCTCATCCTCCCCTCCAAACTACATCTAAAATATCAAATTTACTTCTTCCCCATTCTCCAACTACCTCTCTATTTATAGTTTAATTTGTTGGGGGCTTCTAAGGTAAGGGCACGACTAGAGTGTTGTGGTGTACCATTCTCCTTTAGATGTAAGCAAATGAACACCGGTCTTTGGATTAAATGAAGCCCCACAATATTTTTGTGTGGGATAAAGCACCTACATTTAGATTCCTAATTCTCCTCTTATCATAATAACATAATGATTTTAATTGATTCATTTTTTCAAAATTTATATTTCAAAACTTTAATATAAGAAATTTGTTCATTAGTGAACTGGCTTTATTTTATAATATAAAATTTCGAACAAAAAAATTTAGTTCGGTCCATTTTTTTCGGTAATGTGCAATCGCGATATAGAAAAAATATAAAGATTAAGAATATTTTTTGACATAGTTTGGTCGGTTTGATTATTTATTTTAAAATTTAAAGTCGTAATTGAACTGAAATGACCGCGACTTTAAAAGTAAAATCATATAATCGAACTGAAAAATTAATTCTAACCTGAAAAACTAAGTTAGTCGGTTCGTTCTTTATGGTGCAATCAAACAGTCATTGCTATGAAATTCATCTAACGCTAGTGTGCAATTGCATCTTATGCATTTTTAATTTTTTTGTTCTCAAATAATTTAAAATAAAATTACTGAAATAACTGTGATTTAGAAAATAAAACAAGATAATCGAACCGAAACATAAAATTTTGAACCGAAAAATTCA
The DNA here is from genome assembly GCA_902706635.1 of Striga hermonthica. NCBI lineage: Eukaryota > Viridiplantae > Streptophyta > Magnoliopsida > Lamiales > Orobanchaceae > Striga > Striga hermonthica. Next base: position 3,767,973 of record CACSLK010035018.1, read on the forward strand.
ATTGAGTCGGCTCGATCTTTATGGTGCAATATCATAGTCATTAATGCGCAATACTTCTAACACTATTATCCAACCTATGGATCAAGTATTTTTTATGTGCTATTTTCAGTTTAAAAAAATGTTAATAATATATTAAAATAAGATAATATATTTTTAATAATATATAAAAATAAAATAATATATTTTTTAGTAATATAAAAAATAATATATTTTTAATAATATATAAAAATAAAATATTATATTTTTAAATATAATATATTATTAAAAGTAATATATTTTTAATATACAAAAAAAATTAGATTCTCAATAATATATAAAAATAAAAAGTAATATATTTTTAATTATATATATTTTATTTTTTATTAAACAATAAATAAAAATATGTTTTCACTTTTTTTATTTGAATTTTAATATTTAAAATAATATAATTTTAATAATATATAAAAATAAAGAGTAATATATTATTAATAATATATTTTTAAAAGTAATATATATATTTAATATATAAAAAATAATATATTTCAAATAATATATAAAAATAAAATAATATTTTTTTCAAATTATATATAAATGCTTCAGTGGTTTGCTGCTTGTATTCAGCTCGTGGCTCTACTCGCACATTTGTGCGCTTTTTATAAAATTTCTATCGTTCTGAAAAATATATATATATAAATGCTTTTTTTAGTTTTATTTTGTATAAGTATATAATATATCTAATTAAACAATAAATAAAAGTAAGTTTTTAATTTTTTTTTTTTGAATTTTATTTTTTAAAATAATTTTGTTTAATATATTTTAGTCATGATTTATAATATATATTATATATTTATTTTATTATTATATGATAAGTTTATTTATTTATTATTTTTTTTTTTTTGAAAATTGATTTCTACACACATGGTAATGAGAAAACCTTCCGTGAACTATGGAATGACTAATCCCATGGAGATGGGTTTTGTCATTCGATTGGAATGATCATTCATTTCCAAGGAATATACCAATCATGGGATAAGGAATGAGTAGGGAAATGGTAATTCCATTCACATGTCATTCCTTCTTAGCAATCATGCCATAAGTGTTTTATCTCTACGAGCATCGACCATTTCATTCATTTTCTATTCAACAAGTCGAGGTGGGATTTTTCTATGCACTTGCTCAATTTAATTTCTTGTTATAGCTATGGTTGTATATTAATGTCGCAGGGCCTTCTGGCAGAATGACAAGGAGCCTTCGGGCAGAATGACAAAGTTTCTTTGGGCAAGTACATATACATTGGCCTTTGGGAATCAATTTACTGGTACATATAGTTTGATGTCTCTAATCTGAATCAAATAAGAGAGTTGTTTGTGTTAAACATGTATATATGGATTACTTTATTAATTAAGGTACAACACAATTGGTTAAGAGTGAAATGTATGCACTTCTGAACAAACCATAGTTTCATATGCATTAATTGGTAGTGCAACATGCCTAACATTTCAAAAAGATTAACATAAACAAAGAAGGTGGAGCAGAAGTGCAAAACACTTCATAAGGCTGCCAAATGGTGATTATTCTGATCCATTTCAATTACATCTATATATGTGATGCACAAATATTAAGTTTGCTAAAAAATAACTAGAAATAAAAAAAAATGATTAAAAAAAATGAACCAAAGTCTAAGAGACACAATAGACTTCTTATTCCAATTTAAAATTAATGTGCCCAAGAGATATAGCTGGAAATTTTTTGTTGGTTGTACTTAGAGCAGCTAATTAACCATATCACGCTTTTCAACCTCATATGCATGAAGGCAGAGAGAGCAATGTAAATGACATTAAACATTCAATAATAGAAATATCTGGAAATTAGTAATCAGTAGAAAATGAGAAAAAATTAGATATTTAAATAAACTCTGTTCACAGGAAAAAGATGAAGAAAGCAGGAAAATCTGTTTAACGTGCTTAGTGTACATCGCAGTCCCACCGGCGAGCGTCTTCCATTGCTGATAAGAATACAAATATCTTTAAAGAGAATAGATTTAAATAAAGAAAAGAACAAGAACTAGAACAATTATTAGAGCTTTCTCTCCACTGCCCATCTGAGGAACTTATCACTTTGGTTAAGAGGTGAAGGTGTTTTAATAACATTCTCCCTGATAATAATTCAGAGGTTGTTAAGAACACCTCCACCCCTCCCCATAATGACTTTTCCTTTTCCTTTCTCATCCTCTCCTCCAAACTACATCTAAAATATCGGATTTACTTCTTCCCCATTCTCCAACTACGTCTCTATTTATAGTTTAATTTGTTGGGGGCTTCTAAGGAAAGTGCACGACTACAGTGTTGTGGTGTACCATTCTCCTTTAGATATTAGAAAATAAGCACCAGCCTTTGGATTAAATGAAGCCCCACAATATTTTGGTGTGGGATAAAGCACCTACATTTAGATTCCTAATTCTCCTTTTATCATAATAACATAATATGATTTTAAGATTCATTATTTTAAAATATATATTTCGAAACTTTAATATAAGAAATTTGTGCCATTAGTGAATTGGCTTCCGAACAAAAAATTTTAGTTCGGTCCGTTTTGTTCGGTAATGTGCAATCGGACATTCATTAAAGTGCAATTCGTATAATTATAATGTGCAATCGCGATACATAAGAATATATAAAGACTAATAATATTTTTTGATACAATTTGGTCGGTTTGATTATTTATTTTAAAAATTAAAGTCGTAATCGAATTGAAATCATCGTGATTTTATAAGTAAAATCATATAATTGAACTGAAATATAAATTCTAACCTGAAAAACTCAGTTAGTCGGTTCGGTCTTTACGGTACAATTTGACAGTCATTGTTGTGCAATTCATCTAACGCTATTGTACAATTGCAGCTTATGCATTTTTAATGTTTTGTTCTGAAATAATTTAAAATAAAATTACTGAAATAACTGTGATTTAGAAAGTAAAACAAGATAATCGAACCGAAACATAAAATATTGAACCGAAGAATTCAATTGAGTCGGCTCGATCTTTATGGTGCAATATCATATTCATTAATTTGCAATACTTCTAACGCTATTATGCAACCTATGGATCAAGTATTTCTTATGTGCAATTCTCAGTTTAAAAAATGTTAATAATATATAAAAATAAAATAATATATGTTAATAATATATAAAAATGAAATAAAATATTTTTAATAATATAAAAAAATAATATATTTTCACAAATATATAAAAATAAAATAATATATTTTTAAATTATATATAAAAATAATATATTATTAAAATTAATATATTTTAATATATAAATTTTTTTTATTCTTAATAATATATAAAAATAAAAAGTAATATAATTTAAATAATATATATTTTATTTTTTAATTAAACAATAAATAGAAGTATGTTTTCAATTTTTTATTTTAATTTTAAATTTTAAAATAATATATTTTTAATAATATATATAAATAATAAGTAATATATTATTAATAATATATTTTTAAGAGTAATATATTTTTAGTATATAAAAATAATAGATTTCTAATTATATATTAAAATAAAATAATATTTTTTCAAATTATATATGAATGCTTCAGTCGTGGCTGCTTGTATTCAGCTCGTTGCTGAAGATTTGCACATTTGTGCATTTTAATAAAATTTCTATCGTTCCGAAAAAAAAAAAAATTATATATAAATGCCTTTTTTAGTTTTATTTTATATAAGTATATAATATATCTAATTAAACAATAAATAAAAGTAAGTTTTCAATTTTTTTATTTTAATTTTGTTTTTTAAAATAATTTTGTTTAATATATTTTAGTCATGATTTATAATATATATTATATATTTATTATTTATTATTTATTATTATTTGTTAAGTTTATTTTTATTTTTTTTTTTATTTTGAAAAATTGATTTCTACATACATGGGAATGAGAAAATCTTCCATGAACTATGGATTACTAATCCCATGGAGATGAGTTTTGTCTTTCCCATTGGAATGGTCATTCTTTTCCAAAAAATACCAATCATGGGATAAGGAATGAGTAATAAAATGGTAATTTCATTCACATTTTATTCCTTCTTAGCAATCATGCCATAAGTGTTTTACCTCTACGAGCATCGACCATTTCATTCAATTTCCATTCGACAAGTCGAGGTGGGATTTTTCTATGCACTTGCTAAATTTAATTTCGTGTTATAGCTATGGTTGTATATTCATGTCGCAGGGTCTTCTGGCAGAATGACAAAGAGCTTTCGGGCAGAATGACAAAGGGTCTTTGGGAAAGTACATATACATTGGCCTTTGGGAATCAATTTACTTGTATATATAGTTTGATGTCTCTAATCTGAATCAAATAAGCAAGTTGTTTGTGTTAAACATGTATATATGGATTACTTTATTAATTAAGGTACAACACAGTTGGTTAAGAGTGGAATGTATGCACTTTCTGAACAAACCACAGTTTCCTATGCATTAATTGGCAGAGCAACATGATCCCAAGGCAACAACATCCTATCACGCAGTTCAAGTTTGTTAAGCATTGAGTTTAAACATTATAAAGAGATATACATAATCGAGAATAAATAGAGGGCTTCGTTTGAGATTCTTTCTCACGTGCACTTTTCAGCAGCAACAAGGACTTGTATAGTTTCGGATTTTAAAATCTTTGCAGGATCTGAGGAACTTTATCTTAAATTCTCTGTTGCATGTCTACTGCATTCTTCAGCACATTCTTTGCTATGATCCTTGATGGTTTATTCATTGCGACAACTTTGAACCATGTCTCCTATTGGCATTTAGTGTAGAGAAGGACAAGTCAAATTCACAGTCCAGCACAAAAAAAAAGGGAAGATAATGTCTAACATTTAAAAAAGACTAACATAAATAAAGAAGGTGGAGCAAGAGTGAAAAACACTTCATAAGGATGCCAAATGGTGATTATTCTGATCCATTTCAAACACATATATATATGTGATGCACAAAGATTAAGTATGCTAAAAAATAAATAGAAATAAAAAAAAGATTAAAAAAATGAACCGAAGTCTAAGAGACACAATAGACTTCTTATATAGAGCTGGAAATTTTTTGTTGGTTGTACTTAGAGCAGCTCATTAACCATATCACGCTTTTCAACCTCATATGCATAAAGGCAGAGAGAGCAATGTAAATGACATTAAACATTCAATAAGAGATATATTAGGAAATTAGAAATCAGCAGAAATAAAAAAAGAATATATATTTAAATAAACTCTGTACACGGGAAAAATATGAAGAAAGCAGGAAAATCTATTTAATGCTTAGTGTACGCGGCATTCCCACCGGCGAGTGTCCTCCATTGCTGATAAGAATACAAATATCATTAAAGAGAATATATTTAAATAAAGAAATGAACAAGAACTAGAACAATTATTAGAGTGGATTGAAAAAGTGAGTTGTTTGTGTTAAACATGTATATATGGATTACTTTATTAATTAAGGTACAATACAGTTGGTTAAGAGTGAAATGTATGCACTTTCTGAACAAACCACAGTTTCCTATGCATTAATTGGCAGAGCAACATGATCCCAAGACAACAACATCCTATCACGCAGTTCAAGTTTGTTAAGCATTGAGTTTAAACATTATAAATAGATATACATAATCAAGAAGAACCAGAGGGCTTCGTTTGAGATTCCTTTTCACGTGCACTTTTCAGTAGCAACAAAGACTTGTATAGTTTTGGATTTTAAAATCTTTGCAGCATCTGAGGAAATTTCTCTAAAACTCTTTGGTGCATTTCTACTGCATTCTTCAGCACATTCTTTACTATGATTCTTGATGGTTTATTCATTGCGACAACTTTGAACCATGGCTCCTATTGGCATTTAGTGTAGAGGAAGACAAGTCAAATTCACTGTCCAGAAAAAAAAATAAAAATGATAAGGTCTATCATTTCAAAAAGACTAACACAAACAAAGAAGGTGGAGCAGAAGTGCAAAACAGTTCATAAGGCTGCCAAATGGTGATTATTCTGATCCATTTCAAACACATCTATATATGTGATGCACAAAGATTAAGTATTCTAAAAAATAACTAGAAATAAAAAAAAAATTGATTAAAAAAAATGAACCAAAGTCTAAGAGACACAATAAACTTCTTATTCAAAATTAAAAGTAATGCGCCCAAGAGATATAGCTGGAAATGTTTTGTTGGTTTTACTTAGAGCAGCTCATTAACCATATCACCCTTTTCAACCTCATATGCATAAAGGCAGAGAGAGCAATGTAAATGAAATTAAACATTCAATAAGAGAAATATCAGGATATTAATAATCAGCAGAAATAAAAAAAATAGATATTTATATAAACTCTGTACACGGGAAAAAGATGAAGAAAGCAGGAAAATCTGTACAACGTGCTTAGTGTACATCGCAGTCCCACCGGCGAGTGTCCTCCATTGCTGATAAGAATACAAATATCTTTAAAAAGAATAGATTTAAATAAAGAAAAGAAGCACTAAAACAATTATTAGAGCTTTCTCTCCACTGCCCATTGAGGATCTTATCACTTTAGTGAAGAGGTGAAGGTGTTTTAATAACATTTTCCCTGAATAATAATTTAGAGCTTGTTGAGAACACCTCCACCCCTCCCCATAATGAGAATTTCCTTTTCCTTTCTCATCCTCCCCTCCAAACTACATCTAATATATCGGATTTATTTCTTCCACATTCTCCAACTACGTCTCTATTTATAGTTTAATTTGTTGGGGGCTTCTAAGGTAAGGGCACGACTACAGTGTTGTGGTGTACCATTCTCCTTCAGATGTTAGAAAATAAGCACCAACTTTTTGGATTAAATGAAGCCCCACAATATTTTGGTGTGGGATAAAGCACCTACATTTAGATTCCTAATTCTCCTCTTATCATAATAACATAATATGATTTTAATTGATTCATTATTTCAAAATATATATTTCGAAACTTTAATATAAGAAATTTATGCCATTAGTGAACTGGCTTAATTTTATAATATAAGATTTTGAACATAAAATTTAGGTCCGGTCCATTTTGTTCGGTAATGTGCAATTGGACATTCATTAAAGTGTAATTCGTATAACCATAATGTGCAATCGCGATACATAAGAATATATAAAGACTAATAATATTTTTTGATACAGTTTGGTCGGTTCGATTATTTATTTTAAAAATTAAAGTCGTAATTGAACTGAAATAACCGTAATTTTAAAAGTAAAATCATATATTCGAACTGAAATATAAATTCTAACCTGAAAAACCCAGTTATTCGGTTCGGTCTTCATGGTGCAATTTGACAGTCATTGTTGTGCAATTCATCTAACGCTATTGTGCAATTGCATCTTATGCCTTTTTAATGTTTTGTTCTGAAAAAATTAAAAATAAAGTTACTGAAATAACTGTGATTTAGAAAGTAAATCTTGATAATCGAACCGTAACATAAAATTTTGAACTGAAAAATTCAATTAAGTCGGCTCAATCTTTATGGTGCAATGTCATGGTCATTAATGTGCAATACTTCTAGCACTATTATGCAACCTAGGGATCAAGTATTTTTTATGTGCCATTTTCAGTTTAAAAAATGTTAATAATATATAAAAATAAAATAATATATTTTTTAATTATATAAAGATAATATATTTTTAAAATATATAAATATAAAAAATATATAATTTTAAATTATATAAAAATAATAAATTATTAAAAGTAATATATTTTTAATATATACAAAAATTAGATTCTTAAAAATATATAAAAATAACAACTAATATATTTTTAATAATATATATTTTATTTTTTAATTAAACAATAAATAAAATTATATTTTCAATTTTTTATTGGATTCAATTTTTAAAATAATATTTTTTTAATAATATATAAAAATAAAAAGTTGTATATTATTGATAATATATTTTTTAAAGTAATATATTTTTAATATAAAAATATTATATTTCTAATAATATATAAAAAAAATATTTGTTTTTCAAATTATATATAAATGCTTCAGCCGTTGGCTGCTTGTATTCAGCTCGTGGTTGTAGATTTGCACATTTGCGCGCTTTTATAAAATTTCTATCGTTCTGCAAAAAAATAAAAAATAACATATATATATATATATATAAATGCCTTTTTTTAGTTTTATTTTATATAAGTATATAATATATCTAATTAAACAATAAATAAAAATAAGTTTTCAATTTTTTTATTTGAATTTTATTTTTTATAATAATTTTGTTTAATATATTTTAGTCATGATTTATAAAATATATTATATATTTATTTTTTATTATCATTTGTTATGTTTTTTTTTTTTAAAAAAAAAAAATGATTCCGACACACATGGAAATGAGAAAACCTTTCATGAACTATGGAATAACTAATCCCATGGAGATGAGTTTTGTCATTTTCATTGGAATAGTCATTATTTTTCAAAAAATATACCAGTCATGGGATAAGGAATGAGTAAGAAAATGGTAATTCCATTCCCATGTCATTCCTTCTTAGCAATCATTCCATAAGTGTTTTACCTCTATGAGCATCGACCATTTCATTAATTTTCCATTCGACAAGTCGAGGTGGGATTTTTCTATGCACTTGCTCAATTTAATTTCGTGTTATAGCTATGGTTGTATATTCATGTCACAGGGCCTTCTGGCAGAATGACAAAGAGCCTTCAGGCAGAATGACAAAGGGTCTTTGGGAAAGTACATATACATTGGCCTTTGGGAATCAATTTACTGGTATATATAGTTTGATGTCTCTAATTTGAATCAAATAAGCGAGTTGTTTGTATTAAACACGTATATATGGATTACTTTATTAATTAAGGTACAATACAGTTGGTTAAGAGTGGGATGTATGCACTTTCTAACAAACCACAGTTTTCTATGCATTAATTGGCAGAGCAACATGATCCCAAGACAACAACATCCTGTCACGCAGTTCAAGTTTGTTAAGCATTGAGTTTAAACATTATAAATAGATATACATAATCGAGAAGAACTAGAGGGTTTCGTTTGAGATTCTTTTTCACGTGCACTTTTCAGCAGCAACAAAGACGTGTACAGTTTCGGATTTTAAAATCTTTACGGGATCTGCGGAAATTTCTCTAAATTCTCTGGTGCATTTCTACTGTATTCTTCAACACATTCTTTACTATGATCCTTGATGGTTCATTCATTGCGACAACTTTGAACCATGGCTCCTATTGGCATTTAGTGTAGAGGAAGACAAGTCAAATTCACTGTCCCGAAAAAAAAAAATGATAAGGTCTATCATTTCAAAAAGACTAACATAAACAAAGAAGGTGGAGCAGAAGTGCAAAACACTTCATAAGGCTGCCAAATGGTGATTATTCTGTTCCATTACAAACACATCTATATATGTGATGCACAAAGATAAAGTATTCTAAAAAAAACTAGAAATAAAAAAAAAAAAAATTGATTAAAAAAATGAACCAAAGTCTAAGAGACACAATAGACTTCTTATTCAAATTTAAAAGAAATGCGCCCAAGAGATATAGTTGGAAATTTTTTGTTGGTTTTACTTAGAGCAGCTCATTAACCATATCACCCTTTTCAACCTCATATACATAAATGCAGAGAGAGAAATGTAAATGACATTAAACATTCAATAAGAGAAATATCAAGATATTAGTAATCAGCAGAAAAAAAATAGATATCTAAATAAACTATGTACACGGGAAAAAGATGAAGAAAGCGGTAAAATCTGTTTAACGTGTGTTGGTGGTACAAACCGAACGGATAGCAGTGGGAAAAGAAAGGGAACCGGACGCCCCCGGGGTCGAACCGTTGCCGAACGAATGGGAAAGAATAAGCGAGATCTGCTTAATCATTACAAGAGCCAGCCGTACTGCGCGCATTAAATGCGGAGATACAAGAAAATCTCTTATCCGACGGCAAAGGAAAAGTAGGGACGCGTGGCACGATCCGGACGACTCTCAGAAATTGGGAAAAGATCACCAAGTACAATTAGCATTAAATACGGAATGACTAGTATCTAAAAATATCCTGCAAAAGGAAATGTAAAAATCCCCAAGAGGGAAATGTAAAGTCCCAAAAAACTTCCTATAAAAGGAAAGGGAGGACATCATTTAATGCAATGAGTAAATGCTATCATTAATTATCTAATAAGTCACGGATAGACTGAGCATTCGGACCATAAGACTAAAACCGGATCACATACACAAACTCTATTCGTGCAGACCGAACAGAGTACACATCCTAGTGTACAGTTCGAACACATTGTTGGTCATTTTTAGACATCAACAATTGGCGCTAGAAGGAGGGCTACTCCAGCATGTCAAAGACAACTGCATCATCATCAAGCCAGAGTCGCCGGCAAGACCCACCGGAAGAAAGGGAGGATCGGCGAAACAACCCAACCACGAGGACGGATTATTCAGCCTTTTTCAAAGACCCGAACTTTGTCAAGGGAATATCAAACCTGATAACACAGATTCGACCCTCTACGTCTCAAGCACCTAAAACCCCAGCCAAAAAAGACCTTACCAACACCCTCAAAGGCAAGGGAGCAAACACTCGCGAAGAAACCACCCGGTCGCCTGGGAGCACGAAGGAAAAATCCACCACCCAGACGGAAAATGAACAGACGGATGAAAGTCGCTCGGTCACGGATACTCGAATCCGAAACACCACCCGGTCGGTTTTCAGACGACTGGGAAAAAATGTGGCCGATGACGACTTGAGGAGAACATTGACCAGAAGGCGAACGACCCAAGCAGAAGAAGACGAGATAAAGAGCCTCCAAAGAAGAATTGCCGAACTCGAAGCTCGACGATCGGCCCAAAAACGATTGGCCTCCACCGGACAGGATTTGACGGAAGTCCCTCTCAAACGAGCCACGACAGCTTCAAGGGCACGAACGGAATCCAGTCCCGCCGAGCCCGAATCACCCCTAACGTTTGATATTTTGCAGGAACGGCTGCTCGAGAAAATCAAGATCCCGCAGATCGGATTTTATGACGGAACATCCGACCCGGACACCCACCTAGGATTATACACATCATGGATGGACCTGCACGGAGCACCGGACGCCCTCCGTTGCCGGATGTTCTCATTAACCCTGAGAGAAAAAGCACAAAGATGGTACCATTCGCTCACCCCGCATTCGGTCGCTAGATGGTCGCAGTTAAAATCCATGTTTCGAGCCCATTTCATCGGATCCCAGGCGTGCCGAATTCCCAAAGAATCTATCACTCACATTATCCAGGGAGCAGACGAGAGCCTGAAGAATTACATCACTCGTTTCAACGAACGGGTACAAAATATGGAACCGTGCCATCAGGAGACCCTTCTCGTTTCGGCATATTCGGGACTGAGGCCGAACTCGATGTTCAAATGGACCCTCTGCCAAAACAAACCTCAAACGTATCATGAATTCCTGATGAAAGCTCAACAACATATCATGGCAGAAGAAAACATGTCCGTCCCATTGTTCCCAGCCTTGAACGAGCAAACCACCAAAGCAAAGGAGACCCGACCGAACAAGGAGTTTGTGAAGGACGGAAGAAGCTCCCAATACCGGGCCATGCAGAGGAAACATCACGAGGAACTCACGAACAGCTACCAGGGGGTGTATTCGGCCGGCGCGGCCGTGGTGTACGAAGAGTTGAAGAATAAGGAGATCATCCCAGATCCTAAACCGATCAGGGCCGATGAAGAAAATCTGGACAAGAGCCGATATTGTGCTTACCACAAAGCGCACGGCCACAATACCGACCAATGTCGGAACTTAATATCTGCTTTGTTGAAACTAATTGATGATCCGCAGGTAAGAAGGTTCACTAGGATGGATGCAGGCAACCGGAGGCCAAGAAATGATGAACGAATGAACCTAGGAGACGAGCCAGATTTCGGACCGAATCCCCGGAGAGCGAACGAACTCCACAATGAAATCTTGACGATCAGTCAAGAGCAACGAGGCGAGACGAGCGTATCCGGGGGAAGGAAAAGGACAGCGTCCAGGCGAGACGAGGAGCATTCGGTCCACATCCCAATCCGAAGAAGTGGACTGCCCACAAGGGTCAATACGAGCCGGGAAAGTTCAAGCGTGTCAAGAAGACAGGTCAAGGCGTACGTCCGGAAGGAATACAGCACAGGACATCAAGTCAGCAGAGCGGAGGTCAACCGACACATCCCCATGCCCACAAATCTGATAATGTTTTCGGATGAAGATTCTCTCCCATTTGATAATCCACATTCGGATGCGCTCGTAATCACGGCCCCCATTTTCCGAATCCCAGTCCATCGAATCATGGTGGACACCGGGGCGTACTCAAGTATCCTATACTGGACCGCATTCCTTAAAATGGGGATAGACCAAAGTGAACTGCGCCCATGTAACGACCGCATAACCGGATTCAACGGACAAGCAACCATTCCCGAAGGAGAAATCACATTACCAATCGAGCTGGGGGGATCGAGTGCAAACAGGCGCAGGATCATGGAAACTTTCAAAGTAGTGAAAACGGCCAGCGAGTACAACGCCATCCTCGGACGAACGGCCTTATACAAGCTAAAGGTGGCCGTGTCAATCTTCCACTACTCGATCAAATTCCCAACTGAGAATGGCACGGGAGTCCACTACGGCAACCAAAGGGAAGCAAGAGAGTGCATCATGGCGATCCCGTCATTGGAAATACACTCGGTCATGATGGCGAATGAGGAGGAGAAACCGATCGGCGAACCAGTTGCGGAGCTCGAGCAGTCAGACGAGCAGGAAGTTTCGTCCGAACGACCGAACAACAGTACGGCCAAAGGGTTTACAAACGGGCGAAAGAGGATGAGAGAAGAGTCGGTCGAGAACCCAGAAGAGGAAGACGAGTACCCTATGCTGATGTCATCAAGCGCAAACACGCTTTCACCCCCGAGAGGCGGACCGAGCGAAAAAGAGTCGAAGATTGATCGATCCACCCAAGAGGAGAACGATCCGTGCAAAGATGATGATCGAACGATGGACCGGGGACGCCGACCAGGGAAAGAACCGATCGAAGAAAAAGACGAACTGGACCCTCGAGATCAATTCAAAGGAAAGAAACCCGAACGGGTCGAACCAAGCGAAGACACGGAAATAATCTACCTTGATGAACCAGCCTGCACCAAGTCACTGCGCATCGGACGCAACATAGGCGAACCCATCCGGTCCAGGTTAATTTCTTTTCTAATAAAAAACGCAGACGTCTTCGCCTGGACGCATGAGGATATGGTGGGGATCGATCTAAACTTAGCATGCCATAGCCTTCGGGTTGACCGAACGGTGAAGCCAATCATGCAGAAAAGAAGGAAGTTGGGACCCGAACGGCAAGGAGCGCTTGAAGAGGAGGTAATAAAACTGATTGATAACAGGTTCGTTCGCGAAGCCAAGTACCCGGTTTAGGTGTCCAATCCGGTCCTGGTAAAGAAGAGCAGTGGAACGTGGCGACTATGCGTCGACTTCAGCGATCTTCAGCAATCTCAATCGGGCCTGCCCCAAAGACAGTTATCCATTGCCCAGCATCGACTACATGGTGGATGCGACGTCCGGACACGAACTCATGAGCTTCATGGACGTCTATTCGTCAGTCCCCAAAGAAAGTTGTACTGCCATTCGGTTCGGTACCTGTTCGCCGCGACCAATAATGAGTCAGAATATGAGGCACTATTATCTGGCTTGGACTTAGCCCACTCGATGAACATCATGAATTTAAAAGCATACTCTGACTCAATGCTGTTAGTAAAACAAATCACAGGAGAGTTCGAGACGAAGGAAGCCCGCCTGGTGCCATATTTACATCTGGCTCGAAAGAAGATAGCGCGAGCGAACATTCAACTCGCGCACGTTCCCCGGTCAGAGAATGCCTAGGCGGACGCGCTCGCACGGTTGGCATCCAGCAGAGGAACTGAGGAAATCGAATACGTTTACACTCGCCATCAGGAGAAGCCGGCTGTTCAGGTCGAGCATGTCATGAGGATTGGAGAACCGATCGCTGTCACGACATCCGGATGGATGGATCCAATCCGATCGTATTTAGAGAAGGGAGAGCTCCCCCCAGACCTCAAGGATGCTCGGTCATTAAGGATCCGAGCAGCAAGATACACGATCATGGCGGGAACGCTATATAAGAGGGGCTATTCGAATCCATTGCTCAAATGTGTAGACGACGAAGAAGCCGAACGAGTCATGAGAGAAGTCCACGAGGGCGTATGCGGAAACCATTCGGGGGGACGAGCATTGGCGCACAAAATATTACGGCAGGGGTATTACTGGCCCACGCTGAAAAGAGATACGTTCAACCTAGTCAGGAGGTGTGTTAAGTGACAAACGTTCGCCCCAAACTTAAAGCAGCCGGCTCATCCGCTTACCTCAGTTTTCAGCCCCTGGCCGTTTGCCAAGTGGGGAATCGACTTGATCGGACCTTTACCTACAGGCAAGGGAGGAGTCAAATACGCGGTCGTAGCAGTCGACTACTTTACTAAATGGGTGGAGGCGGAACCCTTGGCCACGATAACCGAGCAGAAGATGGTCGATTTTATGTGGAAGTCAATCGTTTGCCGATTTGGTATTCCTCATTCGGTGGTGACTGATAACGGACGGCAGTTCGAGGGAAAGAAATTCAGCACGTTTTGTGAAGAGCTGGGGATTCGACATCATTTCTCTACCCCTTACCATCCGCAGTCAAATGGACAAGTAGAGGCGGTCAACAAAATCATTAAACAAGGTTTGAAGGTACGACTGGAAAGTTCGAAAGGGGCCTGGCCGGAGGAGCTCCCGAGCGTCTTGTGGTCATATCGGACCACACCAAGATCGGCGACGGGAGAAACGCCGTTCTCGTTAGCATATGGGGCGGAAGCAATGGTCCCGGTCGAAATCGGGTCCGAAACTTATCGAGTAAAGAATTTCGAAGAAGGAGCGAATGGCGAAGGGTACATTTTTTATTTCACTTTTTGAAATAAAAGAATACTTTACTTTTTTTTTATGCGAACGGGGTTGGATTTAATAGAAGAATCCCGGACGCAATCCGAATTAAAGAACGCGGCGTATAAACGGGTGACCGAGAGACACTTCAACGCAAGAGTCACTTCTCGTTTCTATCGAACGGGAGAACTAGTTTTGAAGAGAGTGATGGGGCCGGATCCGGGTCCCTTAAAACCAAAATGGGAAGGACTGTATCAAGTCGACGACGTACTTAGGAATGGGGCCTACCGACTGAAGTACTTAGACAGAACCCCGCTGATGTATCCCTGGAATGCCATGTATTTGAAGAAGTATTATCAATAAAGAGTGTTCTCGTCCGATCAAAAATTAAAACGACCCCAAGTAGGGTAACAACCGGACCACTTAAGGTTGCCCGGTATCGGATCACTTAAGGTCGTCCGATCAAAAATCAAAATGACCCCAAGTAGGGTAACAACCGGACCACTTAAGGTTGCCCGGTATCGGATCACTTAAGGTCGTCCGATCAAAAATAAAAATGACCCCAAGTAGGGTAATAACCGGACCACTTAAGGTTGCCCGGTATCGGATCACTTAAGGTCGTCCGATCAAAAATCAAAATGACCCCAAGTAGGGTAATAAACGGACCACTTAAGGTTGCCCGGTATCGGATCACTTAAGGTCGTCCGATCAAAAATCAAA
>CACSLK010035018.1:3834419-3848749 GCA_902706635.1 Striga hermonthica
AAATTTATACTTATAATTATATTGAAGTATTTTTTATTAAATAATAGGCAAAATTACAATTTTAAGCCTGTTGATTTGATCCAGTGACGTTTTTAGTCCTAAAAATTGAACATTTTTTCAATTTGGTCCTATAATTTTAAAATTCAACGCAATTTCTGTCATTTGAGACGGAAAATAAAATAAATTAATATTACAAGACTTAAATTGCTAATAAAAAAAATCTTTTGGACGGATTTTTGACTAGCAATATAAGTTCTGTAATTTTAAATTTTGTTTTAACTTCAGTCCTAACGGACTGAAATTACATCAAAATATCAAATTACAGGATAAAAAGACAAAAAGTCAAAATCTTGAGACTAAAAATACTACGACGTTAAACCAACAGGACTGAAAATGTAATTTTTGCTTAAATAATATCAATAAAAGTCTGATTTACCATCTGACCATGTATTTTTATTTTTATTTTTATTTTTTTTTTTGTCAATGATAGTGTGGGCATCATACAGCAGTATTTGTGTAAACCATACTATATAAAATTAAATTAAAATTAAATTAAAATTCCAACTGCAACAATTGAAAAAAATGTGAGCATCAGTGATTATAACGAATTAATCAATTGATTTGTCCACAAGATTTGAAATCAAAGGCAAATATGATGAGATGGGAGAATGTGTGATAATCAGAGTATGGGCAAGCTTTGTCTTTCCCTTCGCCTTTTTGCCTTTTCTCTCTTTTTTCGCCCTCCAGGCATGCTTACTCATTATACACTTTGTGTGCTTTTATTGATATTTTTTATTATTATAATGTCCAATTCTATTTATTTTTTCTAGGATTGCACCATGAAAAATGATTTTAACGAGACGAGTCGTTCGTAAATTCAACTCGTCATGCTCAAAAACAGAAATTTTTGCATAACTATTTGATTTTGACTGGTTAAAACTCGAATTCGACTCGTTAACGTTCAAACTTGGCTCGTTAATATTGATTAAGAAGTCAAACTCCGAGTCATTTTTCGAAACTCTTTAGTAAATGAGTCAAACTCGACTCTACTCGATATAAGCTTTGAGTCTAAGCTGAATATCAGAAATTTGAGCTTAAATTTCCACTCATTTAGAGGTGAATCCAAGATTCCAATTCTGCTATTCAAATATCTTAGATCTGACGGGTAAGATGTCGAATGGATAGACATTCATATATTTTTAATATATATTATTTTTTTCACGTGTTATACTTTAAAATATTATATAAATGTATAAACAAGAGTTTTTCGTAAAATAAATATGCATTTTTTTTAAGGAAAATATAACATTCTAGACATTTGTGATTAGCATTTGTTGGGCCACCCAATTAACGTTCAACATCCTTAATTTGACGTGGGCCCAGTAATTGGGCTCCGAATCATGAACGGCCCGCCATTGTATTCTTAATAGCTAGTGACATCAAGACAAACTAAGATCCAATGACTAAAATCGAATATTGGGATAGTGTTCAAATCCTTTTTATCTTTGACCTAAAGGATACCTCATCATGATCCATATATCGACTGTTAAATTATACTACACTTGTCTAATAGAAAATAAGAAAAATCTCATTACTATGTTATACGAAACAAAAATATTTTTGTTTGTGCGTGCTCGTTTGAATTACAACGAGTACCCTCATCATGACGAGTTTAGCGGCGTCTTGCTCATTTAGATTACAACATGTACCTTCTCCTTCTCCTTCTCCAGGCATGAGAGCGTGGCTCGAGCACGACATCATTGGAGTGTCGTACCCCCGTCGAGTTCTAGCCTAGCTTTCATTTTAGGTCTTCGGCTTCTTTCATTATACCGGAAAAAAAAAATTGCAAACCATTTTTTTTTCTTCACACTAGTGATATTGTTTTGTTTAGGTGTATGCTTTGTGCGTTAGGATTTTCTCTTGATAGAATGTGTATAGCCCACATATTGGTTTTAATTTATATATATAATATCATCATTTAAAGAAAAAATGAATATGCCCATGGAGTCGCATCGACCACGTATTACGATATCAGTCATTCGATATTATAACTCGGGAATGTTATAATAATATCATGTCACATTAGTTGACAGACATATTAATTTGCATTCATCGTGAAAAGAAGAGTGAGACGTCGACGAATATAATTACACGTAAAAGTTAAATTAATTGAGAATAAATAATTAAAAAAGTAGATGTCAGGACTCAAAAAAGAGCATATTCTTTAACCTTTAAGGAATACATCATTTTGTATAGAGGGTAATTTATGTAAAAAAGCAATTCGATATCATTCATTAACAAATAAATAAAAGGGACCAAGTTTAAAAAATCATTGAAAAATAAAATAAGGGCCCATTAATAGCCAAAAAGAATAGCCATTTAATCAGTCCACTGGAAGGTCAAACCACACGGCACTCAGTTGTTCGACATTATTTTTTTATGGATTGGATCATGTAAAGGCCACTTTGTTGAGATAAAAATATTATATGATCTAATCGATAATAATAAATCTTTTTTTAGCGCACTCAGGGAGGCATGATAGAGAACCGAGTTGGGAATTTTTAAAGTAGAGTTATCTCAAACGGTGTTTTAATTGCAGAATTCTCGGAACATTGCAAGAAAAAACATCTCCAATGTGAATTATTTGTTTCTATATTTGCTCCTATCTATTCTAGAACTCTTCCACATCTCAAAGCGCTGCTAGACATGCTGAACCTCTATTTTTGTTCCTATCTATTTCTTATTTTTAAGTAAAAATTGTAATTATTTGGAGAGAGGCACGATGGATTCTTTTCCGGAGCTGTGTTTAAACATTTATTTACCATTGAAAAGTAATTTAATCCATTAGTCCACGTGGAGAAAAATCCTTCTATTTAACATATTTGCTTCATTAAGGGTGTGTTTGACACGTATAATAAGCTAGCTTATAGCTTATTTGGTTAGCTTATAAGCTTTATGTATCAAATAAGCTCCGTTTGGTAGGACGAACTTATTTAAAAAGCTCGAGCTTATTTGATAAGCTTGTTTAGGTAGCGTTTCAAAATAAGCTAGTTGACTTTTTTATTTCAGCTAGCTTATAAGCTAGTTTTACCAAACACTTTTACCATATAAGCTAGCTTTTCAACTATAAATCATAAGCTATAAGCTATAAGCTAGCTTATAGCTTATCAGCTACCAGCTAGCTTATAAGCTATCAGCTAGCTTATCAGCTAGGTTTACCAAACACACCCTAAGTACTTTCTAGCATCTTTTCTTTCGTTTGTTCTTACTTTTTAGCATATTTGCTTTATTATTTAGATATTTATATTATGATATTTATATTAAAAAATTGTAAGAAATAATTCTTAGATGTTATTTTGAGTTCATTCAAATATTATTGTAATTTTTAGAATCAACCATCAAGTTTTATTATATTTTAGTAAAGATAATGTTCTTCTACCCACGGTGGGCACATGTTAATATGCCCACCGCTTATGTGGCATGCACACATTGGTGATGTAATTTTTTTTTGAACATATTAACATCATTAATGTGTACATGCCACATAAGCGGTGGACATATTAACATGTGCCCACCGTGGGTAGGTGAGCATTACTCATTTTAGTATATGCTAAATATTTCTATAAAAATAAGTTTTTATACTCAAATAGCTAGCTTACGCATGGGAATGCAGCAGTGTTAAAACTCTTGAGGGAGAGCTTTGCCGCCCTTGTGGTCCTACCCGGCTCGATTTCGGATTAGTCGGTTCCCCTGTGGATTCGGAAACCGGAAGGTCCCTATACCACAAAAAAAAAAAAAGCTAGCTTACGCAATACGCAACGCTATTTACGTTATGCAGTATAAAGATCACAATGCGACGCATTATGCTATACGCATTTTAAAATACTACGTTTTAAAACAATGAGTCTATTTACGCTATGCAGTATAAAGATCAAACCGCGACGAATTACGCTATACGTGTTTTAAAATACTGGGTCGGCCCAGGACTCTTAAGTACAAATATACGCATTTTATAAACATATTGTTGACAGTCTGATTCCAGTCCATATAAAATGCAAACCGAAACAGGTGTTTTCGCTCGGAATCGGCCCGGAACCGCACCGGCACGGCCATGTCTACTGATCCACAACTTTGTTTGATCTGTCACTAAATTAACATGAAACTCTCCCAGTCTCCCACTAACTTATAACTATTTAATGAAAAATAAATTTGCATCACTTCGTGCAAGCTACTGTAACATGTTTTCTTTTGATTAAAATTATAAAGTATATGATGTGTTTAAAATTTGCATTCATTTGGCAAAACCCTTAAAACGAGGTCTAAAGGTTTGCTGGACTTAAAGGTGTTTGAGAAGAAGACAAAGGCATTGGGTTTAGGGGAATCTATGCTTTCTCAAAATCTATTAAGAGCGCACCAAATCCAAACATTAGGGACCTCCCTTCATCGCTTTCCATGCCTACTCATCCATATAAAAAAGGAAAGATTGCACTATTCGTCTACTAATTATATTGGGCAATGCTATATGTACACCCCCTTTAATAAAATACACAAAGGGCAATGCTATATGTACACCCCTTTTTTACACACAAGGGGTGTACATATAGACACATCCATTATATTCTCGTGGCACTTTTGTCCTTTAATTGTTTCCGGTTTACAATTGGGGTACACTAATTTTTTTTTTTTGGTAATTTTAGTCCAAAATGGCATTCGCCGGAATAGCTGTGTGGCGCCCAGTCAGATCGAAATTTCCATTATCGGCGTGATGTGTCACAAGGTGGGCCCAACTGTTTTTACACATGGCACAAAATAAGGAAAAATTGCACTATTCGTCCAGTAACTTTACATTCGTTGCACTTTCGTCCTTTAAATGTTTTCGGTTTACAAAATTAAAAGAAAATAAATATTAAGAAAATCGAAAGAAAAAAGAAAAAGCTTTAAATTTCATATGTGAAGACATGTGGATAAAAAAAATTAACAAAAAAAAGAATATTAATTAATAAAAAAACATTTTGTTTAATGATTTTAAACAAAATAAAAAAAACTTTTTTAATAAAAGTACATTTTTTTATTTAATTAAAAACGAAATAATTAATAAAAAACGAAATGAAAAACAAAATAAATATTTAAAGAGAAATAAATATTTTTTCTTTAATGGTTAAATATTTAATCAAAAAAGAAATATTTATCATTTTTTTGTTTAATGAAAAAATATTTTTTTATTTAAATAAAAAAACAAAATATTTAATGATTAAATAAAAAAATATTTAATAAAAAATAAATATAAAACGAAATAAATATTTCAGGAGTAATAAATATTTTCTATTTAATGGTTAAATATTTAATGAACAATGAAATATTTAACAATTTTTTTTTTGTTTTTTATTAAATATTTTGTTTTTTTTTTATTAAACACATCATTGAATAAAAATATTTATCACTCATTATAGATTTATTTCGTTTTTAAATATTTAGTTTTATTTAATCATTAAATATTTCATTTTTTATTAAATTAAAAAAGAATTTTTATTAAATAAAAAATATATTTTTTTCTTTTTCTTTTTAAATCTTTTTCTTTCTTTTGTTATTTTTAATATTTTTTTCCGATTTTGTAAACCGGAAACAATTAAAGGACGAAAGTGCAACGAATGTAAAGTTAGTGGACGAATAGTGCAATTTTTTTGATTTGACTGGGTGCCACCTCGTGCCACATCACGCCGAGAATGAAAATTCCGATCTGACCACATCAGCTATTCCCGCGCAAATGAGCCCCGAAATGTCATTTTGGACTAAAATTACCAAAAAAAAAAAGTTAGTATATCAATTGTAAACTGGAAACAATTAAAGTACGAAAGTACAACGAGGGTATAGTTAGTGGATGAATATGCAATTTTTTCTATAAAAAAAGAGTAAAGTTAAATCATCTTTACAAAGTTTTTTCCGCTAAAAACATTAGTTACATACTAAAAATAATAATTTTAAAATTTCTCTGAAATATAAAAAGAAGCATTAATTGCATTCATTATAAAGTAATGCGGATTGCATTTACATGTATGTTGATAATAGTTACTCTGTTAGCAAATTTTTTAGGATTTTTTTAAGATACATATCAATTTATTTACAGACAAATCATTTTAATTTTATCACAATCTTGTTTTAAGGGCAACGGTTTTTGTGGAGTATATTATCTTCACCGTAAATTATTTTAAAAAATCAGGAACTTGGAATGGAATTCAAATCATTTTGAATGTAACGATATTTTTAAAGATTATTTTTCCAATATCTTCTTAACATTGGAATAGAATTAATCGATACTAAAAAATAAAAATGATAGAATGAAAAAAAAATACACAAAATCACTCTTTATTAACGAAAAAATTGTGAGATATACACAAATCAACAATTCTTTAGTACAAATATTCTACAACAAATGATAATATATATTTTAGAAATGATTTTATATTTTAGAAATACTTTTATTACTAATAATAGTTTTTAAAGATTACTACTTTCCAATATCTTCAGTATGAAATGGATTGGCCATTGTGAGATATATAACTCTTTCTAACGAAATTTTTCGAAATTCAGTATTTTATATTACTAAAATGCACTAGCATTTGTGAGATTTACACAAATTTTTATAATTCTTTCTAACAAAATTCTCTAATATATTGATATTTTAGTAACAATAGTTTTTAAAGTTTACTTTTTTTAATATCTTTCGTCAAATGAAATGAAATCGGTAAAAATATAAGAATTAATAAGAATCATAGAACAAAGGAGAGATATAACTAAAATAACTTTACATGCTATACATATAGACAATTTTCATAGTAATAATATAACACTGGTATACAAAAATTATGGACAAATGTTCATAGTAACAATATAAAACTGGTATATAAGAAACATAGACAACGTTTTTATATGAACGATGTAAATCTTCTCTCATACAAGTTCAATGTGAGATATTAGACTGTAATCAGAAAATCTATGGAGCAATCGGATGGCTCCCTTATGGAGCCATCCATGACTTTATGTACTGACACATGTCCAATGTGCATTTATTGCAGGACACATGTCAATACATCATTTGTGAATAACAATGGATGACTCCATAGCAAAACCGTAGACTGTAATACTATTATTCACTCACACAATATTTTAGATACTTTTTACACATTCTATATTCACTCACATATATTTTAGATTCTTTTTTTCAAATATTTTATACATTAAGGATCTATATCTGTAGGTGCTATTAGACATTTTGTCTTTATAAAATCGTTTAGCAGAAGTTTAAGTGACTTCACATATTTTAGATATTTTTACATATGTTATATCATATTTTAGGTATTTTTCATACTTTAAATATACATGTTTTATGCCCTTTTATACAAGATAATTTTATATTGTTTAAAATAAACTGATATATGTAAATTATATCACGTTCTAATCCCAAATATTTAATTTATAATTATTATTTAATATTGTTTACCCGTGCATCACACGTTCTACGCACTAGTCTTATATAAATATGAATCCGTGTCATAAATTTTTATTTTTTTTTTCTATGATAATTCATTAATTAGAGTTTAGCCACGTTAATTGTAGTTTAATCTTTCAGCCTTTGGAGCTAAAAGAAAATGCTTCACAAAGTTGAAAAACGTTTTTGGTTTCATGTCTGAATTTAACTGCATTAATGGTCACTTGAAATGGCTGTGCGTTCTGCGTTGGGATAAAATTGTGATGGGCCTATATGATTGATTGAAGTTATTGGGTTGTCCACGGCCCAATGCAAGATGCAGTACCCTCATCTGAATGGTTAAGAAATGACCTCCAGATTTAGCGGTTACTTTTGAAAAAGAGAAATTTACTCTATATACGGTTCAAATATTAATTTATTGTAAAAGTACCATATTCTCTGTATCTTATTTGTAAAAAAATTACAAAGATGGATTCAAATTAATAAAGTAAACAGCTTTGTTAATGAATTATATGTGGGAAATAATTAATGCTCGACAGTTACGCGTAAAAAATAGTAAGGATTACTTAATAATCGTGTAAATCTTTATTTTTCTTAATCATTATCTATTCCACAACTCTGTAACTACAAACCCTATCTCTCGCATCTCTCTCCCACAACTTCCTTTGCACCAGAAAGTTCTTGATGCCGATGGAGGAGTCAGAAGAAACATCGGAAATTGTTGCTAAAATTGCTCGAATTTTCAACGACGTCCGAACTTCACACGCCATCCACAACTAGAAGCTCAAGGAACTCGCCGCTTTCCACTCGTCCTCGCCTCCGCCAGAAATTTGCACGACGTTCTCCAAAGCCCTCACGTCGCTTTTCATCTTCCAGCGTCGTACATCTGCAGCCAAGTCATCATCAAATTTTGAATCCGTGTTTGACTGCTCGCGCGAAAATCGTGACCTGGGCGTCGGAGGTGGGTGGGGGAGGGAAATCAACAGCGAGGACGGCGGAGGAGGCAGAGTCGTCTTCACCGTGATTGGAGAATTTCTATCGTCGAGAAGGTCCTCGTCATCATTGCCGACGAGGCCGAGAAACTTCATTATGAACTTCTCGGCCTCTCGGCCTTAATCTGGGTCATGGCCGCGGTTTTGAGGTCTTAATCTGGCATCAGAAATGAGAAATGATTGAACATCGAGAGTATATTTTATGTATACTAGTATGAAACCCGTGCGATGCACGGGCTGTATTTATTTTAGAAAATATTAAAATATTGAATTATATTAATAAATAAAAGAGTGATAATTCGTAGGGAAATTGTCAAACCATAAAATATTCCTCATGAAAAAGTATATTATTTAAAATTTTTCTTGTACACAACATTATTTGTTTAATAACTGAGCAACTCGTCGTCCCCACAAACTAATATTTTCAACCCTTTTCTATTACATACACACAAAACAAACAACATAATTATTCGTGACTAAAAATCAACATGGCAACGTACAATACTCTTCTTTATCTATTACTTACACGTGTAACAACAACATATAATTGATCGTGATCAGAAATCAATTTTTTTTAAGAACATGCCAATGCGCAACTCTTATCTATTACTTACACGTAAATAACAATGTATAATTAGTTGTGGTTAAGAACTAAATTCCTTAATAATAGCCAACGCACATAAAGATTGACATTGATCCTAAATAGAGCCCTAATCTTAGAAGTAACTGATGCTTTGGAACTTGAATGGAATTCTAAAATGGACGTTTTTTTAATATGATAATTTACTTAGGCAGTCAGACAAATGAGCTCTTATTTTAACAACGACTATACTTGATTAGTTAAATACTATTCACTAATATTTCTATATTTCTTTATACAAAAAGACTGACCTTGACTGTTAAATAGATCCCAAAATCAGAAGGAACTGGTGTTGTTGGAATTTAAATAGAAGTCTAAGATGGATTTATTTATACGGTTTTGCTATGTAACTAACCGTTGGCTCCATAGTGGAGCCAACCTTCTTTGATTACTTAAATGACACTAATAATTTTATTAGTATGGTTTTGTTTACTTGTTGTATATAGAAGGTTGACTCTGGCTTCATAGCGAACCGTCTATTTATAATATGATAATTTATACGGGAGTTAGACAAATGAGTTGTTAGTTTGTTATTTTAATATCGATTATACTTGATTACCTAAATAATATTCACTAATATTTTTATAGTTTTTTATTTGTTTAAATTTACATTAAACATGTATGTTTAAAATATTAAAAGCACTAAATTTTTAAACAACATGTGTAAGATTATCTAAAATATTTTATATTATTCCCAAAAAATGTGAGGTCACCTTTCTAAATTATTTTATAAGTAAAACATGTCTAAAAAAAATTTCAACATCCACACATATATACACAATATGTTTAAAATATACAAAATACTACATGAGAATAATATGTATTAATATCTAAAAAATATTTGTAATTATATCTAGAAAAATATGTATAAATAATACAAAACATTAAACATTACATCACGATAATTTTATGAGAGAGATTATATATAGTAGATATAAAAATAAAAATACTAGTGATTAGACATTACTTCACGCTAATTTTTTCAAGCCGAACAATTTTTAATTGGATGTGTGAGAACTTTTTATATATTTTCAAGCTGAACAGTTTTTAATTGGATAACTTTCTTATTATATGTGTGACAACATTTTATGTAGTAAATTTATATATATATATATAGATATATATTTTGCATAACAGGTTTATATTTTGTGTATATGAAAACAAAAAATCGATTTAGTATACAAAATTTTAAAAATTTTCCTTTTAAAAACAATTGACAAAAAGAATACCAATAAAGGGAATTGGTGTATATCTAACAAAAAAAAAAAAGATTTGTATATATCTCATATAAAATCGTTCATTTTCAAAATGCTACAATGAAAAACATATTTAAATATTAATATAAATTTATATTTTGTGTATATGAATGTCAATCCAAAATGTTGGTTCTAATAAATATGATTAAATAAAAAAAATCCTCACAAAATGAGAATTCTAAAATTGATGCCATGCAAATTTAAAATATTACTATATAATTGTTTTCTTGTGTATCTAACATATATGTTAATCCAAATCAATGATTCTAATAAATTTGTTAAAATAAAAAAAAGAATCCTCAATAAATGAGAGTTCCAAAATCGGCTACATGTAATTATTTACATAATTTTTGCCTACAAAACCACTATCAACATAATTAAAAGAAACCAAAAATTAGCTAAAACAAACACAAACCGAAAGCCGATTTATATAAAAATTATGCAATTAGTGATTTATTTTTTATTTTGATCATATTATATTATTTCCATTTATAGTAGGTAATTTATGTTTTGGGCGGAAAATGCTTATAAGATGTTCGAGTCTGAAAAAATCATGTGTTATGAAAAAACCTAATTGTAAACAACATTATTAGTTTGATTATTGGGCAATTTGTTGTTCCCACGAATTAATATTTTTACTCTTTTCTATTTGTAACACGCGACATTGCAACATATAAGCGACCATGACTAAAAACATGTTTCTTCAAAAATATGTAAACGTGCGATAAAGACTGACATTCACTCTTGTTTATCATCGTGACAAAATGATGAATGAATATTTATCTCAAAAACTTAATCTTTGAAATGTAGTGATCGTGCGTATTGTTTAATTTTTTGATTGATGGACTCTTTTATTAATTAGTTAGTTTGATTCAATATATAACAAATTTTGTTGCCAATCGTTATTAGAGTTTTTAAATTAATTTGTGTAAATGCATAAATGAAAAGAGACCTAAACTATGTAAAAATTTTCATCTTTTGAAAGCAAATAAATGTTAAACGTTATCTTTTAAAATAAATAATGACAATAATCATAACATTGTATTGTCAAAATCGATAAGATATATAAAATTCGTTTTTCTTTTCAAACCTATACTGTAGAAAAAAATTCAGTTGGTGAATAGATGATATATACAAACCATGATGTTAAAATCTGTTCAAAATTTGCTTAAAATGAATCAAACGCATAAATCATTTATTATTATATTATTAAATTGGTGAATAGATGATATAAACAAACCATGACTTTAGAAATCTGTTCAAACTTTTTGGATTCATTTTCTTTGCATGAATCCAACGCATAAATAATTTAGCCTATAATAAAATCTATATTCAAATAGAAATGATCATGTGTATTCATATCACAGTACAATTTATAGAAACACAATTAATTGATTATAATAATTAATGTATGTGATTAAGCTTAATCTTTATAGAAACACAATTAGTTAATACAATTTATTATAGAAATAAAAATTTATACACGCATAAAAGATAAATTGATTATAGAAATATAGAAATACAATTATTAATTTATAGAAACACAATTTATAAAAATGAATATCCCAAATCTATTATTATATTATTTAATTAGTTGACAATTGATTAAACTTAATCTTTTTTTTTTTTTTGGCAGAGCGGGATATGCCCAAAAATAGGAGATTCATATGGAAATTTATATGCCCAAAAACAGGAGATTTATATGGAGCCACAAAAATAGGAGATTTATTTGGATTTTAATTCCATATTTTAAATTGTATTACTAAAAAAAGTAAATCGGAAAAACAGAAATTTATTCCTAATAAAGGGTGATTTTGTTAATTTACTATTTTTAGACAATAATTAATAAAATTGGCGGGAAAATATTTCTAAAAGTGAATTATGTTAATCCTTATTATATATTGAGAAAATTGCAATTGTAGTCCAGTAACTTAGGCTGTTTTCCATTTTAGTCCACTAACTTAGGCCGATCCAAATTTGGTCCAAAAACTCCCAAAAGTTAGTTAAATCAGTCCAATTGGACTAAAATTGGACTAAAATTGGACTGAAACTGACCAATCAATTGGACTGAAATTGGACTGATTTAACTAACTTTTGAGAGTTTTTGGACCAAATTTGGATCGGCCTAAATTAGTGGACTAAAATGGGAAACAGCCTAAGTTATTGGACTAAAATTGTAATTTTCTCTTATATATTAATAGATGTGTGTCCCGATCTGTCACTGACTTGAATTTTAAGAATCTCGGGTGTATATCTTATGTATATTTTATGTATATGTGGGTTCTGAAATAGATTTTTAGAAACGATTGAAACTCGAGTGTATATTTAAAGTATATTTTATTATGTATATGTGTGTCCCGATCTGTCGCTGGTTTGGATTACGAAATTTGGAGTGTATATTTATGTATATTCTATTTATATGTGTTGTATATTTTTATATACTTAACATAAACTAGAGATAAATAAAAATTATTTTCGTTAAAGTCATATAATCTTGATATAAACAAATATGAGATAATTACTCCCTAAATATATATGGACTATAAACTCAATATATATTGCATATTCAAAAAAAGCTGAACATATACTAAATATAAACACAATAATACTACCAATTCAAAAATCGGGTCTACCTGTATATTTTGTTGTCTTAAAAATTATTGGCTTTCTGTTTTTTTAGTCAAACATGATATTATATTGGATATATAACATTACCATATTCACCTAGCAGTTTGTTTTTTTTTTTTTTTTTTTTTTTTTTTTTTTTTTTTTTTTTAATGTATCCGACGGTTATCACCCGCTAATTAAGGGGGAGAAGACGTTTGTGTTTTGAAAATTTATAATATGGTAAAGATCTAATTAAATCATGTCTTTTTAGGTATATATGCAAATAAGATTTGATTGACAGTAAATACTCAATATTTTACGAATCTTTTAGCACAGGTGTAAATTCAAAAAAATCACTAGATCTATTTTTATTTATTTTTTTATATATTGTCTTTTTATTTGTAAATATACTTATTTTAACTTAATATTTACGACTGATTCGTGTTTATTTATATTATTAATTTTAAATTGTGTTATTTATTTTATTTATAAACAATTTATTTATAGTTTTCTTTTAACTGATTGCATTCTTCACAAAAATTTTAAAAGTATACTAAATATATAAACTGATGTATTTTTTAATTTTTTTTAAATACATACTCTACATTTCTAATCCGGATGCTTTTTATTTCCCATAGTATCTCACACTTTAAATTCCAAAATAAAATAAAATAAATTATGTATTTTAAATTAAACTCTAAGGGGGTGATTGTTTATGGATTGAACTAGTTTTTATTTGGTTTGTTTTTTAACTATAGTTAATTTTGAAAAAAAAGTGGTATGGTTAATTGTTAGTTGATATATTAAGATAATATTTAAATAAAATAATTAAAGTTGATTTGATGTAAAGTGGGAAAAAATGATTGGAAGTGATAGTGATAGTTAGTTAGAGTTATGTGAGTGGATAAATAGTAAATTAAAGTTGATGTGATATGTAAAAATGATTGGTTGATATTATTTAATTATATTGATAATATTAAAAATAGTACGATTGAGTTATATTTAAGTTTCGATTGTCTTTTTAATATTCAATTTATAAACAATCACCCCTAAGAACGCATTTGCTGCGGGATACTGGAAAAGATTGGGGTAGTTATCTACCCCGGAACGCTTGTTTGTTTACTTGGAATGTGGCCCGAATGATAAATTGTGGCCCACAATTTTTTTGCGGACAAATCGCGGTCTTCCATGATAAATTGGTCTGCTGGGGTAGGTTTGATTCCTTAAATCAACACATAATGGTGGACCGGATGCTAAAATGCCCACTATTTTTTGTATTTTCTGACAGTAGTATCCCCTTTTGACCTATTTACAACATGTCATTCCTACCTAAAACCAGAAAATTGAAA
>CACSLK010035018.1:3851952-3861957 GCA_902706635.1 Striga hermonthica
GCTGGCAATAATGGAAAGGCAATAATGGGGCCAAGGAAACAAATTTTCAAGAAAAAACTTTCTGGAAATTGTTTTAATTGTATTAAACTTGGCCATAAGGCATCTGATTGCAGGTTGCCAAAGAAAACTCAAGAAGCCCACATGGTGGAAAATCTGGCCAAAGATGTTGATGAGATGCACCTCGCCGCAGTTATATCCGAGGTGAATTTGGTGGGCTCAAATCAACATGAATGGTGGATTGACACGGGTGCTACCCGTCATGTTTGCTCAAACAAGGAATTGTTTAATGTCCTTGACGAGACGATGGATGGAGAAAAGCTCTTCATGGAAAATTCTGCCACGTCTGACATCAAAGGAGTGGGGAAAGTGGTACTGAAAATGACATCTGAAAAAGAATTGACTCTTAATAATGTTCTTTATGTACCAGAAATTCGTAAGAACCTAGTGTCTGGTTCTTTGTTGATCAAACATGATTTTCGTGTAGTGTTTGAATCTGATAAGGTCATTTTGACTAAAAATGGAGCATTTGTGGGGAAGGGTTATGAATGTAATGGGCTTTTTAAGCTCAATGTGATGACAATTAATAAAAATGTTAATTCTTCCATTTATATGCTTGAGTCTTCCATTGTGTGGCATGGTAGACTGGGACATGTCAATTATAATACCCTGCGCAGGTTAATAAAATTGAAAAGCATACCTATGTTCCATATTGATTCAAAACATAAGTGTGAAACTTGTGTTGAAGCAAAATTGACACGATTACCCTTTCAAACTATTGAAAGAAATAGTGAACCACTTGATTTAATTCACACTGATGTATGTGATTTAAAAGCTGTTACGACACGTGGTGGAAATAAATATTTCATTACTTTTGTAGATGATAGCACTAAATTTTGTTATGTGTATCTTCTCAAAAGTAAGGATGAAGCAATAGAGAAATTTATTCTCTATAAAAATGAAGTTGAAAATCAGTTAAATAAAAAGATTAAGGTGATAAGAAATGACAGGGGAGGTGAATATGAGTCACCTTTTGATGAATTCTGTGCCAAACATGGAATAAGACATGAAATGACAGCACCTTATTCACCGCATCAAAATGGGATTGCGGAGAGAAAAATCGTACTTTAAAAGAAATGATGAATTCAATGTTGTTAAGTTCTGGACTTCCACAGAACATGTGGGGGGAAGCTGTGTTGTCAGCAAATTACCTTTTAAATAAGGTTCCCCGTAAAAAGTTAGACAAAAGCCCATATGAATTATGGCATGGAAGACCACCATCCTACAAATACTTGCGAGTGTGGGGGTGTCTGGCAAAGGTAGCAATACCTACGCCAAAGAAAATAAAGATTGGACCAAAAACTGTTGATTGCATATTTATTGGATATGCACACAACAATAGTGCTTATCGTTTTCTTGTACATGAATCCAAAATTGAGGAAATTCATAAGAATACGATACTTGAATCTAGAAATGCTTCATTTTTTGAGCATATATTTCCACGTAAGTCTGAAGTGGATTCTAGTTCGACTAAAAGAAATTTGGAAATAATGGAAAAATATCAAGATGGATATGTTGAGGTAGAACCTCAGAAAAGTAAAAGAGGTAGGATAGAAAAATCTTTTGGTCCAGATTTTCTAACCTATATGGTTGAAAGCGAACCACAAACGTTTTCAGAAGCTGTAAATTCTTCTGAAGGACCTCTTTGGAAAGAGGCAATCCAAAGTAAAATTGATTCTATTTTGCAAAATCACACATGGGAGCTAGTGAATCTTCCTCC
Source organism: Striga hermonthica (assembly GCA_902706635.1). Classification (NCBI taxonomy): domain Eukaryota; kingdom Viridiplantae; phylum Streptophyta; class Magnoliopsida; order Lamiales; family Orobanchaceae; genus Striga; species Striga hermonthica. Next base: position 3,853,730 of record CACSLK010035018.1, read on the forward strand.
TCGAAGTAAACCATTGGGCTATAAATGGATTTTCAAAAGGAAAATGAAACCTGATGGAACAATTGATAAGTATAAGGCTAGACTTGTGATTAAAGGATATAAGCAAAAAGAAGGCCTTGATTACTTTGATACATATTCTCCAGTGACGAGGATAACATCCATCAGGGTGATTATTGCAATTGAAGCTTTACGAAATCTTGAAATACATCAAATGGATGTAAAAACAGCTTTTTTAAATGGAGATTTAGAAGAAGAGATTTATATGGAGCAACCTGAAGGATTCTCTGCTCCAGGACAAGAGAATAAAGTTTGCAAATTGGTTAAGTCTTTGTATGGCCTAAAACAAGCTCCAAAACAATGGCATGAAAAGTTTGATAATGTCATGATTCAAAGTGGATTTAAAATTAATGAATGTGATAAATGTGTTTATGTTAAAGACACGGAAAAAGGTTATGTAGTCCTATGTCTTTACGTAGATGACATGCTCATTGTTGGAAGCAATGATAAAATTATTAAATCCACAAAAGATATGTTAAATTCTAGATTTGACATGAAAGATATGAGTCTAGCTGATGTGATTCTTGGAATCTAGCTCGATATAATTGACCTCTTTCATGATTCAACTCCTCTCCCCCTACACACTATGACAACCTAAAATTCATAGAACGTCACAAGAAATTGTTTTGAGTCAGACACATTATGTGGAGAAAATCCTTGAAAAATTTAATAAGGATGATTTGACTCAGGCTAGGACCCCGATAGATACAAGTCAACATCTATCGAAAAATAAAGGAGAAAGTGTTTCTCAAGTTGAATATTCAAGGCTGATAGGGAGTCTGATGTATCTAATAAATTGTACTAGACCAGACATCGCCTTTGTCGTGAGTAAACTGAGTAGATATACAAGTAATCCATGAAATGAACACTACTTGAGATATACTTGTAAATATGGTCTGCACTACTGTAAATATCCAGCTGTAATTGAAGGCTATAGTGATGCCAACTGGATAGCGGATATGAAAGATTCTAAATCCACTAGTGGATATTTATTCACTTGGGGAGGTGCAGCCATATCATGGAAATCTTCTAAGCAGACTATTATTGCCAGATCCACAATGTTGTCCGAGTTTATAGCATTGGACAAAAGTGGAGAAGAGGCAGAGTGGCTTCGCCATTTCTTAGAAGATATTCCAAAATGGTCTAAGCCAGTGCTAGCCATTTGTATACATTGTGATAGTCAATTGGCTATAGGAAGGGAACAAAGTAATATGTATAATGGTAAGTCTAGACATATTCGTCGTAGACATAATACCATTAGACAACTACTCTCAACTGGTACTATATCTATTGACTATGTGAAGTCAAAAGATAATCTTGCGGATCCGCTAACCAAAGGGTTAAATAGAGAGTTAGTTGCTAAATCTTTGAGAGGAATGGGACTTAAGCCTCTAGAAATGAGTTGATACAATAAAAACCCTACCTTGTTGACTGGATATCCCAAGATCTTGGTTCAAAGGGACAACCTAATTGTAAAAAGACTTTTGTGATCACTGTAGGATTTTATCCAATGTCCATTCATTAAACAGTGATACCCGTGGTGAGTAGGATAAGCATTTGGCTTTTAATGATTCTTGTATGGGAAGGTAGTACGGGCTACTTGTAATTATGAATCACCTATGTGAGAGAGAAGTGGGGCCGCTTTGAAGAGAATTGTGTGAGGCTCAATTCTTAGACCCTCTCACAGAACCAGGCTATGTCCAGGGCCATTAATGGACATAATAATGAGAACTGGAATATGTTAGGGAGAATCCTGTGTGAAGTACATTTATCGTTTACACAAAAAGCAGAACAGTTCAAAGACATCGCGTCTACTGGTCAACTAGTAAAGTTGATGTGCTTTCATAAGGGAAGGTTCAAAGGGTAACACCTACCTATCCTATGCAGGTTTCAACTGTCGGACCATAACATATTTTTGTGCTATTTTCAAATTCATTAATGTGGGGGATTGTTGGAAAATTTATTGAATGAATTTGTAACATAAAGTTTATTTGTTGAAACCGTATCTTTCACTTACAAAGTACAACTTGTTTTCATGTTACAAACATAACTTCATTAAATTTTGAATTAATGGTATTAAATGAAGTATTAATGTAAGTGGGTTGCTTAAGCCTATATAAGAAGACTTGTCTTCTTTTGATAAAACACACGAACCCAAATAAAATATTTCCAAAGTCTTATTCCCCATATATCTTTTAAGTGTTTTGGTCCAGGCATAATTCCAGTTTGCCGGATTTGTTTCGGTTTTTCCGTTGTATCCTGGGAAACAGACGCTCATACGGGGCGAATCTGTTTTAAGGACACTGTGTTATCACAGGCCTCGGTATTATATATTATAGTCATCTTATTTTTATTATCCCGTTAAAGTTCCCTACATATGTGTGTCTCGATCTGTAGTTGGTTTGGATTACGAGATCTGAAGTGTATATTTTATGTATATTCTATTTATATGTGTGTTGTATATTTTTATATACTTAACATAAACCGGAGATAAACAAAAATTATTTTCGTTAAAGTCATATAATCTTGATATAAACAAATATGAGATAATTGCTCCCTAAATATATAAGGACTATAAACTCAATATATATTGCATATTCAAAAAAAGCTGAACATATACTAAATATAAACACAATAATACTGTTGTTGGGAAAAATACGCTGAAATTTCCATGAAGTCGGATCTATAAAAGTGAAATAAAAAGAAAAATTGGACACACCAAATTGATAACGGAGTTCGGCCAATAATGCCTACGTCTCCGGACTACTGCAGATATTTTATTAGGAGAAAGAAAACACTCGTGTTTACAAAACACTCTTAAACTCACTCACAATTCACAACTCAAAAATACACAAAGGCTAGATTTTTTTTTATACCTCACTCTTTTTTTTTTTCTCTCGTATTTTTGGTTCTTCTTGGTGTTCTTCTTGCTTCAAAAACGTGCTCCTATTTATAGTTGAAAATGGTGCAAAGTTTCAGCTGCAAATTTAATGCACCGCTACCAATATTAATGTTCAGCCTCCAAAATTGCACAGCCACCAAGTTAATTGCATAGCACAGCCTCCAAATTAAATGCAGCCTCCAAATTAATTCAGCCACCATCATTAAGTTCAAGCCACCATCATTAATTGCCTCGTGCAGCCACCAAAATTAAATGTGGCCCCCAAATTGTCTTTTATCAATCTCCCACTTGAGGACTGATTTCAATCTGTCCTCACACCTCAAATATTGCAGTAGTCTACTCCGGTCTGTTACTTTAGCAAGCCAACTGAAGTTGAGCACAACTTCAGTTTGTCAATGGTCACCACCTTCGTTAGCATATCTGCTGGGTTCTTGCTTCCTACAATCTTCTTCAATGTCAACACTTCATCCTCAAGTAGAGATCTGATGAAATGATATCTTATGTCAATGTGCTTAGTTCTGGAGTGAAACACTGAGTTCTTTGCCAGATGTATCGCACTCTGACTGTCACTGTGCAAGACACTCTCCTTTTGAGTGAAACCCAACTCTGCTAACAATCCTTGAAGCCATATCAATTCTTTACTGGCTTCTGTCACTGCTACATACTCAGCCTCTGTTGTGGATAGAGCAACAATCTTTTGTACCCGCGACATCCAACTAACAGTTGTAGCTCCAACAGTGAAAACATAACCGGTGGTGCTTCTTCGGTGATCAACTTCACCTCCAAAGTCTGCATCTACGTAGCCCTGTAACTTTAGATAAAGTACAGACACTTTTCTGTTGTGCCTCGTAGATATCTCAAGATCCATTTGACTGCTTCCCGATGAGCTTTTCCTGGTTTTGACATAAACCTGCTCACAACTCCCACTGCATGGCCAATGTCTGGCCTTGTACAGACCATCGCGTACATCAAACTCCCAATGGCTGAAGCATAAGGAATCATAGCCATGAACTCTTCTTCTTCTTTTGTTTGAGGAGACTGATCCTTGGATAGACGAAAATGGCTGGCCAAAGGTGTACTGACTGGTTTGGCCTTGTCCATGTTAAATCTCTGCAAAACACGGTTGATGTACTCTGCCTGAGATAATTGCAAAACTCTCTTTTGCTTATCTCTCGTGATTTGCATTCCAAGAATCTTCTTCGCTGGACCTAAGTCCTTCATGTCAAATTCTTTTGACAACTGCATCTTTAAATTTATGATGTCTTCTATATTTGATCCTGCTACTAACATGTCATCGACATAAAGTAGCAATATGATATAGCTGGACTCATATTTCTTGAAGAAACAACAGTGATCAGCATTGCACTTCTGGAAGCCTTCATTGTGCATGAAACTTTCAAACTTTTTGTACCACTGTCTTGGAGCTTGTTTAAGGCCGTATAAGCTCTTCTTCAATTTGCACACCATATCCTTCTTTTCTTCTGAAAAACCTTCAGGCTGGTGCATATAGATCTCCTCATCTAGGTCTCCGTGAAGAAATGCAGTCTTCACGTCTAATTGCTCTAGATAGTGCTCTTCACTAACCACAATACTTAGCACAGTCCTGATAGTATTGAGCTTTACAACTGGAGCAAAGATTTCAGTATAGTCAATTCCTTCTTTCTGCTGAAATCCTTTGACAACCAATCGGGCTTTGTATCTCTTGGAACCATCATGGTCTTCCTTCACCCGATACACCCATTTGTTGTGAAGCACTTTCTTTCCTATGGGTAACTTGACTAGTTCCCATGTCTGATTTGAGATCAAGGACTTCATCTCGTCCTTCATGGCAAGCTCCCACTTGCTCGCATCTGTGGTTTGACAAGCCTCCTTATAATCTTCAGGTTCTCCTCCATCAGTTAACAACATGTAGTCCATGTATCTCCTGTTAGGCACATGGGGCCGAGAGGACCTTCTCAATACAGGAGCTGGAGTTGAAGCTTCTGATTGCTCACCGCTTTCTTCATTTGATTCCTCTGACTGAGGATTCCTTATTACAGGAATGTCTGGGATATCTTCCACCTCTGCATAAACTGGCCCACTCGCTTCTGAGTTGCTGGCGCTTGTGTTATGCCGGTCCTTGTACATCACTCTTTCATTAAAGATGACATTTCTGCTGCAGATCATCTTTTTGGTTTCATCATCCCATAAACGGTAGCCAAACTCATCTTCACCATAACCAAGGAAAGTACATTTTATTGATTTTGGATCAAGTTTGTTTCTGCCTTGATCACTGATGTGCACATATGCTACACACCCGAAAACTCTAAGATGTGAGAGTTTTACTTCTTTTCCGCTCCATACCTCTTCTGGTAACTTGTAATCCAATGGTACCGATGGACTTCGGTTGACCAAGTAAGTTGCTGTGTTGACTGCTTCTGCCCAGAACTCCTTCGGTAAGCCTGACTGCATCCGCAAGCTTCTGGCTTTTTCAGTCAACGTTCGATTCATACGCTCAGCTACACCATTGTGTTGAGGCGTACCAGGCACGGTTCTCTCCATTCTGATCCCGTGCTCATAGCAAAACTTCTTGAATCTGGTGGTTACGTATTCACCACCATTGTCGGATCTGAGCTTCTTGATCTTTAAGCCTGTCTCATTTTCCACCATAGCTTTCCAAATCTTGAAAGCTTCAAATACTTCTGACTTGTGTTTCAGAAAGTAAACCCATACTTTTCTGGAGTGATCATCGATAAAGGTCACGAAGTATTGCTTCCCACTACCGGATGGGACAGTCGTTGGGCCCCAAACATCTGAGTGGATGAGCTCAAGCTTCTCCTTCTTTGGGGTTCTTCTACTTGTCTGAAAGCTGACTCTTTTATGCTTTCCAAGTATACAATCTTCACACATGTCAATTTCTATTGACTGAAGGCCTGGTAATTTTCCTTTTGAGTGAATGATCTTCATCCCCTTTTCACTCATATGCCCAAGTCTTTGGTGCCATAGATTGGGACTTTCTTTTGCTGCAACTGCAATCAGATGACATGCTTCTGTTGTCTTGTAAAGAGTACCACTCTTTTTGCCTCGAGCAATTGTCATCGCACCCTTTGAAATCTTCCAATCGTCTCCGTGGAAGATTGTCGTGTAGCCTTCACTGGCTAGCTGGCCAACCGAGATTAAATTCTTCGTTAGGTCGGGAATATGTCTTACGTTTTTCAATTCCCATACAGACCCGTTCAACTTAATTTTTATCGCACCTTTGCCTACAACCTCACATGATTGCTCATTACCAAGGTAAACCTTACCAAGATTTCCAGGAACATAGTTTTCGAATAGTTCCTTCTGTGAGGTAGCATGAAAGGATGCTCCAGAGTCTAACACCCAAGACTCTTCTCTGTTCTCCAAGGAACATATCAGCAAGTCTCCTCCTGAGACTGAAGCAACATTTGCCTCTTCCTTTGCCTCCTGGTTCTTTGGTGCACTCTTGCACTGGCTTTTGTAGTGCCCGGTCTTCCCACAATTCCAGCACTCGATCGACTTCGAGTTTTGGGAATTACGATGATTTCTGGACTTGGACCTCCTTCCCTTTGATTTGTTGTGCCTGCTTTCTTTGGTTGAACTTCTTCCTCTTGACTATGTATGCAACACAGAAGAGGTCGATGGTTCACCCGACTCCCTCCGTCGGATCTCTTCACGGAGAACCAAATTTTGGACATCATCAAATCTCAACTTATTGCTTCCCGAAGAGCTACTCACAGCCGTGACCGTAGCATTCCAACTTTCTGGTAGGGAAGACAAAAGTATTAAAGCTCGTACTTCATCATCGAACTCGATCTCAACTGAACTCAACTGAGTTGTAACGTTGTTGAGCTCATTGAGATGATGTGCCACCGAAGCACCTTCGGTCATACGCAAGTTGAACAATCGCCTCATCAAATGAACTTTGTTTGAGGCTGATGGTTTCTCGTACATGTTGGAAAGAGCCTTCATGAGGCCTGCTGTCGTCTTTTCTTTCGCAATGTTAAAAGCAACATTACGGGATAACGTCGGCCGAATGGCTCCAAGGGCCTGTCTGTCAAGGAGACTCCATTCTTCCTCCTTCATGTCTTCTGGCTTCTTTCCCGTGAGTGGTTGATACATATTCTTCTGGTACAGATAATCCTCGATCTGCATCTTCCAGAAGCCAAAGTCCGCACCATCGAACTTTTCGATTTTCATTTTTCCTTCGTCTGCAGCCATCATTTCGTATCTGATCTGACTTCTCTTCCGGATCGTTTCTGTAATTTTTGTGAACTACCGTGTTTCAGAACACGTCGGTAGATAAATTTGTAGCGCCGACAAATTTGGCACTATTCCTTTTTTTTTCACTACTCACGGAATAGTAACCGACACAAAAAAAAAAAATACAGAATTAACAATCTGGCTCTGATACCAGTTGTTGGGAAAAATACGCTGAAATTTCCATGAAGTCGGATCTATAAAAGTGAAATAAAAAGAAAAATTGGACACACCAAATTGATAACGGAGTTCGGCCAATAATGCCTACGTCTCTGGACTACTGCAGATATTTTATTAGGAGAAAGAAAACACTCGTGTTTACAAAACACTCTTAAACTTACTCACAATTCACAACTCAAAAATACACAAAGGCTAATTTTTTTTTTCTACCTCACTCCTTTTTCTTTCTCTCGTATTTTTGGTTCTTCTTGGTGTTCTTCTTGCTTCAAAAATGTGCTCCTATTTATAGCTGAAAATGGTGCAAAGTTTCAGCTGCAAATTTAATGCTCCGCTACCAATATTAATGTTCAGCCTTCAAAATTGCACAGCCACCAAGTTAATTGCATAGCACAGCCTCCAAATTAAATGCAGCCTCCAAATTAATTCAGCCACCATCATTAATTTCAAGCCACCATCATTAATTGCCTCGTGCAGCCACCAAAATTAAATGTGGCCCCCAAATTGTCTCTTATCAACTGCCTATTCAAAAATCGGGTCTACCTGTATATTTTGTTGTCTAAAAAAATATTGGCTTTCTGTTCCTTCTATCAGGCTTCGGTATGAAAAGGGGCTCAGCTAGTGGTACAAGGGAGGGGGCAAGGGCTCGGATCTTAGTGCTTTCAGCACCCTGTTTTAGAGCTTCGCCCGGGATTGGGACCAATACAATTAGCCGGTCGCCCAAAGGTTAGTTTTGATTGACTTTCTTCTACTAATTCCCTCTCTCTATCTACGATATTCTTTCTTTAGCCACCTGAGTTCATTACTTCGAGTCAAGCAGAAAAAGATGACTAAT
>CACSLK010035018.1:3862163-3873109 GCA_902706635.1 Striga hermonthica
TTTTTTTTTTTTTACGGTTCCGCTAATTAAGGGGGAGAAGACGTTTGTGTTTTGAAAACTTATAATATGGTAAAGATCTAATTAAATCATGTCTTTTAGGTATATATGCAAATAAGATTTGGTTGACAGTAAATACTCAATATTTTATAAATCTTATAGCACAGGTGTAAATTCCCCAAAAAAAAATTTCACTAGATCTATTTTTTTTTTTTATTTTATTTTTTATATATGTTTCCGGGAGCAGCAGGATTCAAACCTGCGAGACCCGAATGCCCCATTTTGTCTTTGCCTTCTTGAGATTTGTAAATATACTTATTTTAACTTAATATTTACGATTGATTCGTGGTTTATTTATATTATTAATTTTAAATTGTGTTATTTATTTTATTTATAAACAATTTATTTATAGTTTTCTTTTAAATGATTGCATTTTTCACAAAAATTTTAAAAGTATACTAAATATATAACTGATGTATTTTTTAATTTTTTTTTTTAAATACATACTCCACATTTCTAATCCGGATGCTTTTTATTTCCCATAGTATCTCACACTTTAAATTCCAAAATAAAATAAAATAAATTATGTATTTTAAATTAAACCCTAAGGGGGTGATTGTTTATGGATTGAACTAGTTTTTATTTGGTTTGTTTTTTAACTATAGTTAATTTTGAAAAAAAAGTGGTATGGTTAATTGTTAATTGATATATTAAGATAATATTTAAATAAAATAATTAAAGTTGATTTGACGTAAAGTGGGGAAAAAAGATTGGAAGTGATAGTGATAGTTAGTTAGAGTTATGTGAGTGGATAAATAGTAAATTAAAGTTGATGTGATATGTAAAAATGATTGGTTGATATTATTTAATTATATTGATAATATTAAAAATAGTACGATTGAGTTAAATTTAAGTTTCGATTGTCTTTTTAATATTCAATTTATAAACAATCACCCCTAAGAACGCATTTGCTGCGAGATACTGGAAAAGATTGGGGTAGTTATCTACCCCGGAACGCTTGTTTGTTTACTTGGACTGTGGCCCGAATGATTAATTGTGGCCCACAATTTTTTTGCGGACAAATCGCGGTCTTCCATGATAAATTGGTCTGCTGGGGTAGGTTTGATTCCTTAATTCAACACATAATGGTGGACCGGATGCTAAAATGCCCACTATTTTTTGTATTTTCTGACAGTAGTATCCCCTTTTGACCTATTTACAACATGTCATTCCTACGTAAAACTAGAAAATTGAAATAATGGTCATTCTTGACCATTGTCATACAAAGTTTCAGTCTACCGGCGAACCCAAACAAAGTCAAACTCGTTTAGCTCTCGTGTGAAGGCACGTACTTTCATGTTGGAATGTAAATGAGTCGGGTCGGGGCGAGTTTTGGTAAACTCGAACCTGACCCACATACAATTTGCCCTACCCAAACCTGACTCGTTACTCGACTAGTGATCTTGGGGTTCGAGTCGGGTTTTACAAGATGGGTTAGCAGGTTTTCGTCGGGTAAATGTTTGTAGCTTTTGTGGGTATGTGGTAAACAAGCTACCCAGACTCGGGTCATTCTCAAAGGAAGACTGTTCGGAGCTTCGTTCACTACCTAGTGGTCAAAGTCACTGTTTGTAGTATTTTTTGAGCATATAGTAATCGAGCTACCCGACTTGGTCGTTCTCAAAGGAAGGTTGTTCGGAGCTTCGTTCACTACCTAGTCGTCAAAGTCACATAACAAAAAACAAGGTCCTAAACATTCTACTCGTTTGAAGGGATTGGATTGCACGAAATTAAACTATGAAGCAAAGAGCAAATAATGAAATATGCAAGAATGGAAAGAAAGATCGAAACTTTGGTAGCACGGAGTATCCATAACTCAAGAAATAAAAATAAACAAAGAGGAATGCGGGGCTATTTATTGACGATAAAAAGGAAAATTCTAGAAAAAGCAAGAACCATGGGTTGCTTCCCACGAAGCGCTCAATTTGACGTCTTGAGCTAGACGTCCCCAACGAAAATCAACCGGGATCCAAGAGAAATGTCGATCATGCCACACCTTTGTATTCTCCAAAAGTAGACGAGCCGGTAAAATAGAACAAAGGTGGGCGAAATGAACTCTCGTGGCCGCGTTCTTGTGAAACCGAGCACACATATCAACAACCACCAAGAGAAGAGATAAATCCTTGCGAACCAAGGCCACATCATCGACCTCCAGAAATATGAAAATGTCCGTGGAGCACGTCGAATCAATCCCGATCATCATATGTATCATCTCGGATGTGTACTCATCGATCTCAAGCATTGGAAGCATGGGCGTAGACGCACTAAACTCCTCCAAATGGTTACGATCCTCGATAATACGAAATGACGACCCAAAGGACATGGGGACCACGTCATACCCAACATTACAAGCCGAATCATCAATCAATGCAAACTACGGGTAAACGACGTCGCATAACAATTCAAAATCCTCTTCATCATCATCCACAACATCATGAACTACCTCATCATCCTTCTTAAAATCATCCTCCTGAGCGCTATTAACACTGTAAAGCACAATCGAATCCTCAAAAGAATTCTACCACATACCATACGCCATATCAACTCCCGAATCCATACACTCACTCTCAACAATAGAATCAAAGCTCAAAGCACAATCACCGGTAGGGAGGTTTGACGTACCTAGTGTAGATTGCTCGGCCGAATCGTCAAATGAGGATATTTCCTTAACCACCAAATCATTTACGTCCTCACTCGTGTAGAGAGATTGCGTTCTGCCATAAACGAGAGTGAGACCCATCTTTTTCAAGGAGATAAACCGATCCACCGTAGCTCGAAACTCGCCCTCTAACCGAGTACTCTCTCGAATAACTATCGCCGATAGAGAACAATATCTACCGAGCAGAATGTGAGATGTGTCCAAATCAAGAAAAGAAACCACAATAAAGTCGAACTTCGTGAGTGTTTCTTGAAGAACTGATGTAATAGGTATATAACTCCAACTATGAAATTTCTCCACTATTGACATAAGGCTTGCAAGTGCCTCTTTAGTGCTCGTCAGGACCTCTCGGTGACGTTCGGTCGGCTCAACCATTGTCAGAATTAACACTTCAGAACTCAATGACACGGTTGGTCAGCCGTTTGATGCTCATATGATGGAGAAGAAGGAACAGAGGACACGGTTTTCTCTTTTTCGAACATGGGAGTCATTGAAGCGCGAATGGATTGATTGCACTTCTCTAATATCTCCATAATATTATCTAAACGGCTTGGAAAAGCTTCTCGAGTTGGCTCGGGTGGAGGTGTCTCTTCATAATAAACGGGAGGCGGCGGATAAGTGAGACGTCTCGTCGTGACCCAGAATGTAATCACCATATTCTCCTCGGGACTTCGGGTAAGAATGGCTCGGGCCATACCCTTGGAATGTAGAGTACCCGTCATAACAATAAGGATTCGAATAGCTCGAATACGAATAGGGCGTGTTTGTACTATTTTTGTTGTATTTTTCGTTATTGTTTTGTTCTTCGTTTTCCCTTATTTTAGGACTTTTTATTGGTTTTTATTAATTTTTATGATTTATTATGTGTTTTGATCTATTTTAGGGTTTTATGTATTTTTCGTGTATTTTTTCTGTTTTCTTATTGTTTTTGGTGTGCAGGTCGAAAACCCCGTGAAGAGTGGATTAAGCTTGGAACTCGACCATTCAAGAACAACTAACTAGATAAGTTAGTTGGCGACAAGTGAGAAAAAACAGAATTCGATTTCGAGTTCGGATGAATCCAAACGGGGCCGAAACGTAAAGTTGAGCAAGTTATCGGCCCTTTAAAGGTTGGAAATTCCATAAAATTTGTATTCTGGGCAAAAAAGTGTGGTTTGCAAGCACCATTGGATAGAGGGGTTTGTTAGCTATGCGTAAAAAAAAAACGGAACTCAATTTCGAGTCCAAACGAGCCCGAACGAGCGAAAACCGTGATGACATGCAAGCTGCCGACACAGTAACGACGCTAGCGAAGTAGCGCCGGGGGAAACCTTTCCTCTTTCGGCATAGTAGCGGCGCTACTATCCCTTTTTCTGCCAACTTATGATTTTTAAGCTCATTTTTAGTGATGGTTGGTACCCAATCTTTTCAATCTTCTTCAATGGCGTGAAAGACACCACAAAGTGACATTTTCAGCTATTAATCTTAAGCAAGAAGGGGAATCATTTGGCTATAAAAGGGAGCATTTTCAATTTTAAAAATCATCCCATTTCTCCCTCATTTTCACCTTGCATGGTTTGAAGAAGGAGGGGTTCTTCCCCTTCTTTTCCTCTTTTCCTTTTCTTCTTTTCTTTCTTTTCTTCTTATTGTATTTTTCTTCATTTTTGTATTTTAGAAGAAGCTTGTATTTAGATTCAACACTTGGAGGTTGTTATGTAAGTTTGTTTTCTCTTTGAATTAATTCATGCATAATGGTTAATTTAAGAGAAATGTTTTGTTGTGTTGAATTTGATATGAGTAGCTAATCCTCTAGCTAGGGGTATGGGATAATCATTTCGGTTTGATTTCGTTTATGTGCATGACAATAGCTCAATCTTGACGAGTTGTTTTAATTATGAATTGATAAAATCACACTTAATTAATTTTTATAACTTAAGAGTGACACTTAGGTTAATTTGTTGAAATAATCAAAGAGTGACACTTTGATTTGTGATTGAAGTTTGATTTGTTAGTGAGAGTTTGTTAATTATACGAATTGCGATTTGTAGAACCGAAAAGGGAGGAGTCGTAGAAATAATCGATTTCAAAACCGAGAGGGGAGAAGTTGATGGAACTTGGCTCGTTTAGAGTAGACATGTTCGGAGACGTATTGTCTATGTGTTAATTGTTTCGTTAATTTGTTCTTTTATGTTTATCCTCATATTACGAGAGTTAGTGAGGTTAAAAAGCTAAATGAGTTAGTTAGTCGAACCACTTAACCGAGTTATTGATTGTCGTTAAATGTATATAGAACCGGAAGTGATTATTCCTGATTCCCTAGCTCATTTATCTTTTTATCGTTTATATTTTTAGTTAGATTATCGTCTTTTGTTATTTCTTAGTTGATAATTTTTCCAAGCTATCTTGATTAGAGCGTTTAGGAGTTATTTTCTATTCTTGTGATTTCGACACCAATTCTGGATTCCGAACCGTCTTCCTCGAGAGATCGACCCAGGAAACGAATCATTTGATTCGGTGCTCGGTAAAATAAAAATAATTTGCTACAACAGGGCGGCCCTTCATATGAATGCATCTCCTCATGGTAGATGTCGAGGTATCCGCGAGACGAGCTACCGGCATAAGAATAACCGTACAGATCCATCGAAGCTTCTCAAGCGAAGTACCTCGCACAAGAACAACAAATCAACCCAAAAGCACACGAGGCAAAAGAGAGAAATAATGCAAAATACAGGAAAAACACAAGACAAAACTTGCATGACACAATATTTAAACGAACGCACATACCAAAAAGCAAGAGAAACAAAAAATAAGAGAATAATCAAGAGAAACACGCAATATTAAGCAAAATCTACAAAAAGAAAGAGAAACACGTAAACAAAAGACAACTAGATAGCAAGCTTGGCGTCCTACTCGCCTTTCCCGACAACGGCGCCATTTTGTTTGTAGTTTTTGTGGGTATGTGGTAACCGAGCTACCCAGACTCGACTCGTTCTCAAAGGAAGGTTGTTCGGAGCATCGTTCAGTACCTAGTCGTCAAAGTCACATAACAAAAAATAAGGCCCTACACATGCTACTCGCTTGATGGAGATAGATTGCACAAATTTAAGCTAAGAATCTAAAAGAAAATGATGAAAGACGCAAATTTTATTAGAAAGATCGAAACTTTAGTCTACTAGAATCTCCACGATTCATGAAAAAGATAATAAACAAAGAGAAAACATGTGAGCATAGTGATCCTAGGTAATCTAACACGAGCTTTATACACTAAATCATCACGCTTTGTACAAAGTCTAGACCTTTAAACTCAATAAGAACGTATTAATTCCTAACACACACGAAGCAAGCAATGAAAATAAAGAAAAAACCTAAAAACGAGCATAAACACACAATTCGAAAGATAAAGTCGAAGTAGTAAGGCCTAAGCAAGGTACCTACTCTCCTATTGCATGCATGGACGAAAATAGTGAATAAAGCTCGAAGCTTGGATGAAAATAAAATTACCAGAATTTTGCCAGAAAATAGAGTCATGGACGTCCAAACCAAAGCACAAAAATAAAAGAGAGAAAATAGAGAGGATTTCCCAACTCAAAAGTTGGGAAATGAGGGAGTTGTTCCAAAAATACAAAGCCATAAGCCTATTTATAGCTACTCCATAATCACTCACTAAAACACACACATTTTAATAATTTGACATTCGTTAGGTAGCGAACTAGTTCGCTAGGTGAACTGGTCTTGTGGTCTTGTGTACACTCGCTAGGCGGCGAACACGTTCGCTAGGCGGACTGGTCTTATAAGTCTTGTGCACACTCGCTAGGCGGCGAACACATTCGCTAGGCGGACTGGTCTTGAGTCTTGTACACACTTGCTAAGTAACAAATACGTTTGCTAGGGGAACTGGACTCTCAAATCTCATGCACGGTAATGACTCGACATTGGCTCGAGGTTTCTCCGAATGGCTCTAGCTCTTAGAACTTGGCTCAATTTTCTTCTCTTTCATCCTCCAAAATGCACCTAAAAGTTGCACCAAAGACATGAGAAACTACGCCAAAATACAAACACCAAAGAGAAAATAAAAACACACGGAATTAACTAAAATAGACCGGTTGGACAAGAAAAAAACCTAAAACTGACTCAACTACACACATAAAACACATGAAAAGAAACACAATAACACAATAGACAGTCAACGAGTATCCTGAGTTCTCAAATTTGGGTTTACGCGGTCTCAACTCGACCCGACCCGCTTCATGTGAGAAAATATTTCATATGATGAAAGTTGTGTTCTTGCTTAGTCTCGCTTACATTTAGTTATTTGGGACAAACAATGGTTCGCTTGTTAAAGTGTTTATGGATAACCCGATTTTTTTTAGTATGTTAGTGAGATTACCAAAGCAATCATAACACATGATATAGCTCATATGCATTAGTGACAGGACATGTGTCGAACAACTTCGTATGGATCGTAACACATTTGATCATTTATGTTCTCTTTTAGATCACGTATGCAACCTAGATGTTATATATAATTTCCAAGTTAGTGAACAAGTATTGATTTTTTAGCATTTTCAGCCACCACAAATAGAATGTTGTACTTAAGTATGATTTTAAGCAATCTTGACAAACTATTAGCAAACTTTTCCTAATGTACTTAATGTCGTGTTGCGATTAGACCCATTATTTGTTGTTCAACCCAAACCTGTAGACGAGTCGAACAATGACATGTGGTGGAAATGGTTCAAGGTTAGCTACTGGTCCTCAACTGTTCATGTTTATCTCAGTTTATGCACAAACCTCTCTAGCCTCACTGGGATGCAACTCTTCGAGTTGTGTGATATTTGAAAGGTAGTCCTAGTCAGGGTATTTTCTTCTGCACAGATTATGATTTATGCCTTACTGCTTGGTGCAACTCTAATTGGACGGTTTGTCCTCTAAAATGCAGTTCTCTTACTAGTTGGACTATCTAACTAGGACCGTCTCTTATCTCTTGGAAGACGATAAAACATCTTACTGTCTCTCGATCTTCGGCGGAAGCACAATACCGGTCCATGGCTTCTACTACTTGTGACCTGACATGATTGAAATCTCTAGTAGGATGCTTCAGTGTTGATCTACTGTTTGTAGTATTTTTGGGCAATTAGTAACCGAGTTACCCGGACTCGGGTCGTTCTCAAAGGAAGGCTCTTCGGAGCTTCGTTCACTATCTAGTTGTCAAAGTCACACAACCAAAAAGGTTCTAAACATTCTACTCACAATTTGAGGGTTTGAATTTAAACTAGATTAATCTACGAAATGAGAGCAATTGAAAGAAATTAACTAAGCACGCAAGAAGATGCGAGAAATCAAGGGGGAAAGAGGGATTTTGGTTTGCTGGAGTCTCCATGATCAATCACACGCAAATAACCGAACATTTCCATGCTAGCTAAAACCCTAGAAAGCTAAATCAAACTCTAGCACAAGACGAGCAAGCATTTAACTCCTAATCACACTTAGTCAAGCATTCACGATCTAAAGATTCAATCTTTTACTCCAAGCAACACAAGCACAATATCAATTTTCACAAAAGCAAACAAAGATATACGAAGTAATGAGGCTTAAGACTAAGTACCCACTCTTACACGCACTTGGAAGGATAAACGGAGTCAAAAGCTCGAAACTTTACTCGAAACAATGTCGCCGGAAATTCGTCGGAAAACTTGATTCATAAGCTCCAAACCAAAACATAAAAAAGAGAAAAAGGAAATATAGGGGATTTTTGGGAAATGAGGGTTGTGTCCAAAAATACAAAGCACAATATCTTTTTATAGCTACACCACAAACACACACTAAAAACACGCACATTTACTAAAATACTCTCGAGCTCGCCAAGGATTTCGCGAGGTCGCCGGTGGTGATATGCGCGGACGCGTATGGGCGCGGGCATGCGTGCGCGGGTCTTACACGGGCGCAAGGCTAGGACACGGCACTCTCGATATCGTGACTGTTTCCGCGAGCTCGCGGCGTGTACTGGCATGTGCGGGTGCGGAAACTCTCGAGGTCGCGGCAGCTTCTGCGGGGTCGCGAGCGGGTTGATGGGCGCGGACGCTCTCGAGGTCGCGGCGGCCTCCGTGGGCGCGCGAGTGTGAAGGGGCGAGGCTCGCATGGTGTTCTCGTCCTCGCGGCTGGTTCTGCGTGCGTGCGAGTGTGGACGGGTGAGGGTCGCACGGGGCTCTCGACTAAGGCTCCACTTCTCGGTTCGGAAATAACTCGTACGAAATGGCTTGAAACTACTCGTCTCTTGGGATTCGGTTTGACTCGTCTTTAATCCTCGAAAAAAAC
Organism: Striga hermonthica; assembly: GCA_902706635.1. Taxonomy (NCBI): domain Eukaryota; kingdom Viridiplantae; phylum Streptophyta; class Magnoliopsida; order Lamiales; family Orobanchaceae; genus Striga; species Striga hermonthica. The sequence goes on from CACSLK010035018.1 coordinate 3,871,171, forward strand.
CTGAAAATATACCAAGAGCACGAAAAAGTACGCCAAAATATAAAATAAAACAAAAGACACAAAAACACACGAAAAACGATAAAATGGACTGGTCGACACTAAAACAAACCTAAAGTTGACTCGAACTCACATAAAAACACATAAAATTAAGCACAAAAACATAACAAACAACTCCCCCACACTTAGCTTTTTGCTTGTCCTCAAGCAAACAAAATAACAAATAGCTCGAAGAGATAAATCAAACGATCCAAGATTAACAAACATGCGAAATGAAACTCTCAATATCATCCGGTTATCCCAAAATCAAAATCTAATTCGAGACACGGTCCCCACATAGTGAATAAAACGAAACAAAAACTCGTCCCAAGTTATTTCACGAATGATCACTCGAGTCAAACTCCCTCATCACATATACGTGCAAAAACTATAAATGATCTACTAAACATGAAATAATAAGCACGAGATCAATAAGCCAACTCCCCAATTTTCTTCTCCTTTTCTTCTTCTTCTTTTTTTTTTTTTTAAATGAGCCACTTTTCCCAAATGAGAGCCATTAGGACGATTATTACCTAGGTTTAACCTCGGGGGTTATCCCCGAGTCGCCTAGGCCGGTTTCCCGTGCTCATTGACCCGATCTATCTAGGAGATTAACCGAGCCAAGAGGAGCCTAATCCCGTCGACTCTCACGAACTCATTTCGTGAGCTTCTTTTTCCAAACGAGGTTTCCGGACGAGATGATCTAGGTTTAACCTCGAGAGATTTCCCCGAGTTTCCTAAACCGGTTTCCCGGGCTCATTATCCCAATCCACGAATGGCCCAGAATAAGAAGAGCCTAATCCGTACTTCCTCGCGAACTCACTTTTTTTTTTAGGGAGAGACACATAAGGATACATCACAATTACAATAACATAATCATCACAAATCAGTCGAAACGTACCACAGGTGTATAGATAACACGTCTACAACGATAATCGAACATAAGGAAGGCATGCCTCAAGACAACCAATCGAGAACAAACAAAGGAAAAAACAATTCCGTTGATCCACATGCGAGTTCCAATGTCAACGAATCATAAATCAATTAAAGGGAACCGTCAAATTCATCAAGTACATCAAGCATAAACGCTAATAGTGAAACCAATCAATAATCTCGAGTCACCACTTAGCTATCTCGACTCTCGAACAAACATCAAGTTTCATGCGGGAGAGATGACACAAACGCACAAAAACTCAAATAAAACCGGTCCACGACACGACAAAAACGAAAAATAAGGCACAAAAACAAAGAGAACATCACCTAAACATGCATAATCACGAAAATCCCTCCCCCACACTTAAAACAAAGCAATGTTCTCATTGCTTGACCAAAAAGCATAGGAGAAGGCACATAATCATATAAGTTCATGCGATAAAATAAAAAACGAGACACAACAATCAAAGAAACGAGAAGAAAAGCACACAAAGGCACACAAAAAGCAAAGAAAGAAAGAGAAAATAAGAAAAGAAAATGCGTACTCTACACGGTGGTCGTCACCACCGTGTGTCCAATGGTCGTCCAAAGGGAATAGAGGAGATCAACCGAAGGCCATCGTGCTCGAAATGAAGCCATCCGAACGGTATAGCAATGAACACATAAAGCGAGAAAGGCTATGCGTGTGTGTCTCGGAGAGATGGTAACCATGCATGCATAAACTCGACGTAGACACACGCACACGTGGAAGCGCAAAAATCGGGCCTTTAAGTCCTCGTCGATCCTCGCCATGGTCCGACACAACTAACTCCGTTTGAATGCAACACATAATCGATTACTGGCGCCGTAAGTAGGTACCTACAAACTCAAAATCCCGGCAAAAACACAAATATGTGGCACGCCCGGCAAGACGTGCCTAAACACACAAGTCTAACCCAAATATCTCAACACGACTACTCCGACAAGAGTA
>CACSLK010035018.1:3877286-3890007 GCA_902706635.1 Striga hermonthica
CTTGGGATTCGGTTTGACTCGTCTTTAATCCTCGGGAAAAACCTGAAAATATACCAAGAGCACGGAAAAGTACGCCAAAATATAAAATAAAACAAAAGACACAAAAACACACAAAAAATGATAAAATGGACCGGTCGACACTAAAACGAACCTAAAATCGACTCGAACTCACATAAAAACACATAAAAATAAGCACAAAAACATAACAAACATCTCCCTCATCCCATTCCTCTTTATTGTGACATCAAGGGCACCTTGTATATTACATCTAATCCTGTATTTCATGAATGTATTAAATATATCGAGATTGACTATCACTTTGTTCGCGACACTTTATTGAATGACCTTATTACTCTTGATTTTGTTTCTACCAAAGCACAACTGGCAGATATCTTCAATAAGGCTTTGGGTGGACATGATTTTTCTGATTTTCTCGGCAAGTTGGGCAGTTGAAATCTTCACGCACCAACTTCAGGGGGGAGGGGGTGTTAAGATATCTTTGGTAGTTATTTTATGTAGTTATTTTTGGTAATTAGATATTTGATTTGATATGATCTTGATGTGTTTTTATGTCGTTTAACCTCTATATATTGGTTGTAATCTCTCTTCTACAATTATGGAAATACAATACCTTTTTACTCTATGAATTCTCTCACAATTTTAGCAGAATGAGGATATGAAAACAGAATTTGAGGATCACTCGCATAAGAGAGAATAGAATCCTTTTGAGAAGACATAATTACAATAATAAATTATTAGTTATTTCATGTAAAGATACAATAGTGATATAGTCTATGTTGATGTTATATGTCAATTAATTTATAAAATTAATTCTAATATTAAAACCTTATTCACTATTATAAATCAATTTTAATATGCAGAATGTCTGTTCATTTGAGTGATCCTTGTGAGATTAACAATTTCTCTCTTTAGAGATTTGAAAGTTCCCGATAATGGGATCAGTGTTCTCTGGAATAGCTAATTTGGGTTTTCTTATCTTATAATTGTGTTTTCTCTCTTCCTCTTACCCACTCCCATCCGCTATTTCTAGATTCTCATCATCCCTCATCCTCTCTCAGTACTATTCTTGTCATTTCTATCACCTAATTTTTTCATTTTCTTCCATCTGTTCTTAGGGTTTAGAAGGGGCTTAAAAGGAAGGATCTCATCAGACGTTGGCACTTCGGGTCCATTCTTAACAGGTTTGCTTGTTCACTTCCTGTACAGATGGATTCAGATCTAATCCACAGACTAAAGAAATTTGATCTGTCGGAGAAAGAGAAATCGGGCATCACGCTATCTGATGAAGACATTGTGGTTGGTGTTAGGGAATGTTCGCTAAGTCTGGTAGGCAAGGTATATGGAGAAAAAAAAGGTGCACTTTGGTGGGCTGAAAGAAAGCCTTGGAAGCATCTGGATAAGCCGTTCTCAGCTCGTCAAATTGGACAAAATCTCTTCCAATTCATATTCCAGACAAAGGAGGATAAGCAGAAAATCCTTAGAGGTTGCTCCTGGAACTGTGGTGGTCAATACCTTCTTCTGAAAGAATGGACCGCGTATAGCACATACTGAAAAAAAGATGAAAAAGTAGAGATCTAGATTCAAATCCACAATCTGCCATTACACTGGGTCTCACACGACACTGGATTGAAGATTGGACGATTGGTTGGCAAGGTGTTGGATGTTTATGTGCCAGACTCTGGTAGTGTTCAGGACAGAATAATTAAAATTCTGGTGGAACTTAGGCTAAATGAACCAATCCTCAGAGGGGCTAATATCAACCTGGGACATGAATCATGCTGAGTGGACTTCAGGTATGAAGGGTTGCAAACTTTTTGTTTCTATTGTGGAAGAATAGGTCACAATGAAAGGAGTTGTGATAAAAAGAAAGATGACATTGTTATGAATGTACTTAATCCAGGTCAATTCGGAGAATGGCTTAGGGCTTCATTTGGGGGGTTTCAAGGTCTTAGGAATAAAGATTCCTTAGGTTCGAAACCCCTAGTAGTAAGTTACCTGTTTGTCATGAAACTAGTGTAGGAAGTGAAAATTAGACTCTTTAAAAAGCTCAAATTTAAACAAAGATACTATGGATGAGTCAAGTCCCTCTGCTGCTAACACTGAAACTAATGTGAGGATTAACCAAGAGGCTGTTGTTTCAGAGAGAAATGAGACACCTTCTTTAACCCAAACCTTAGTTGAAGTGCCAGCCATTTCTGTGCAAACATCCAAAATCCCTCATATATGGAACTCATTAGGACAACAGAGCCTGAACAAACTCACCAAAAACTCAACTACGCCAGTTAGAGTAACTAGAAAAAAATCTGGGGATAAAATGGTTGTAGATGGGACTTTAAAAATTGAAGACACTCATCTAAATGTTAATAATAAAAGAGTTCTTTTAATTAGAGATGAGTCTGAGGATGTTTCTAATTCTGATCCTAAGAAAGCCAAAACTTAAACTCCCCATGAAACTCAAAGCCCCTCTCAGTCCAATATGGTGGTGGTGACCAACCAAAAATGGTGACATAGTGACCAATGAAGGTTACCGTGTGGAACTGTATAAGCCTGGGAGGGCTCTCTACAGTTTCCCAATTCAAAAAGACCCTAAGGTCCCACCTTCCTGATTTTGCCTTTATTTCTGAAACCAAAAAAAAAAAACAATAAAGAAAGAGGTTGTTATTACTGTTTGTAAAAAGCTGAAAATGGAAGATAGGTGATTTTATCTAGAGCCTGATAAATATAGAGGGGGCTTGTTTTTGTACTGGTATAATAATATTAATATGATCTCTGTTTCTGGTCATCAGTTTTTTATTAAATTTTGCTTTACTTTTAAAAATGATCCTGATATCTTTAGGGGAGCTTTTGTATATGCTAGTAATGATGTTAAAATTAGGAAGGTACAATGGATGACTTTACTGAATCATAAAGTTTTTTGGGGTAAAAAATGGTTTGTGGGAGGTGATTTTAATGATATTTTGTCCAATGATGAAAAGAATGGTGGCCTTTTGAGATGTGAAGAAAGTTTTAAATCCTTTCAGCTTTTTGTTAAAAATATGGAGATGGTTGATGTTCCCTTTAAAGGACATCCTTTTACATGGGCTAATAATGGAAGATATTGTGATTTTTTCGAGACTTGATAGATTTTTTATCTCTCCTGAATGCATGGGCTATGCACTTTTTTAGAACTGAGGTTTTGCACATTCCTCTCATGTCATCTGATCACTTTCTCCTTATATTGGACCATTGTGATGCGGAAAAAAGGAAAAAAATGTTTTACTTTGACTCCAGGTGGACAAAGCATAAAGATTTTAAGCAAGTGATTGAACAGTCTTGGAATTTTGGCTCATTTGGATAAAATTTGTACAACATTCAAGAAATAATTAAGAATGTCATATTAACTATCCACAAATGGAAGCAGGCAAAGGAACTCAATTCTGAGAAAAAAGATTAATTGCTTGAAGCAGAAACTGAAAACTCTTGTTGAGCAGGGTAAAGATAGGGACTGGGAACAGTGGGATGCATTGAGACAACAGCTACACTCAGCATACAATGAGGAGGAATCTTACTGGGCTCAGAAAGCAAGGAAACAATGGCTGCAAGAGGGTGACAAAAACACAAGCTACTTTCAAGCATGTGTTAAACAGAGGAGATGAATCAGTAGCATAGAAGGAATTCTGAACAGAAATGGACATAGATGTACCTCAGATAAGGAAGCAGTGGATGAGATTCAGAGCTATTTTGCCACACTCTTTCAGACCTCTAATGCCTCTCTTGACTGGTTCAGTTTAGAAGGTATTCCCAGCTCCATTGATGAGGATATAAACAAGCAACTTACTAAGAATGTGACTCTTGAATAGACCAAAGCTGCTGTAAATGAGATGCATCCACATAAAGCCCCTGGAATAGATGGTATGTCTCCTCACTTTTTTCAGTTTTCCTGGGATATTGTAAAAACTTCTCTTCTCAGCAGTTGAAAATTTCTTTCAAACCAGAAAAATGCCCAAAAATACTAATCATACCGTCATCACTCTTATTCCTAAAAAAATAACCCCCAGTTTGTAGTTGATTATCATCCTATTAGTCTTTGTACAGTAACTTATAGGCTTATTTAAAAATTTTTGGCTAATAGGATCAAGATAGTTTTGCATTGCTATATTAGTCAAAATCAAACTGCCTCTATTCCTGGCAGACAGCTATTAGATAATTTTATTATTGCTAATGAATGTGTTCACTACCTTAACAGTAAAAGATCAGGCAAGGATTGTTATATGGCCCCCAAACTGGACATGGCAAAAGCCTTTGACAGAGTTGAGTGGCATTTTTTGGCAGCTATCCTCCAAAAAATGGGGTTTTCAGATATTTTCATTTCTTGGGTTATGGCTTGTGTCTGCTCCTCCTCTTTTTCTTTTAATATTTCAGGTCAGCCTATGGGTTATCCACTTCCCTCAATAGGAATTAGGTAAGGGGATCCCTTTTCCCCCTACCTCTTCATCATTGTCTCTGAAGTTTTTTCTAATCTATTCAAACAAGCTACTGTTTTTCAGTCTTTCCATGGAATTATAATTAGTACGAAGTCTCCTGTAATTTCTCATCTCATTTTGCGGGTGATTCTATAATATTTTGTAAGGCTGATTCTGTTCATGCTTCTATTATCTCTAATATTCTTCTCTTATATGGTTTAGATTGAGACCTGAAGGTCAATTTTGATAAATCCTCTGTCTTCTTTTCTAAGAATACCCCTCATGCTGTGAAGGAGAACATCTGTTTTATTTTACCTGGAATTTCTATTGTTAACTCCTCAAGGTATCGTGGTTTGCCTTTAGGTTTAGGTAGAACGAAAAAAAAGAAACATTCAGCTATATTTTAAAAAATATGTTAAGCAAGATAGAGAGTTTGAAAAATAAATTTCTTAGTGAGGCTGGTAAGGAAACTTTGATAAAAACAGTGTTAGGGGCTCTTCCAACTTTTGTGATGTCATGTTTCAAGCTTCCTTTGAAGATTTGTCAAGATATTTGCAGGGCACAGCTCTCTGGTAGAGTGATACTGAAGCTGGACATAGGAGGATACATTGGACCTCTTGGGACAAACTTGCTAAACCCAAAGAACAAGGAGGACTAGGCTTCAAATGTCTGGTGTCATTTAATGAAGCTCTCCTGTCAAAGAAAATTTGGATGATCAAAACTCAACCAAATCTGCTGGTTTCTAAAGTGCTAAAAGGAAATTATTTTCCTAAAGGAGATCTCATGGATACTGTCCATAAATTCTCTGACTCTTGGTTTTGGAGTTCATGGCTTAGAATCAGACCTATTTTGAAGAAAGGGACTCTATCCCAGAAAGAAAATGAGAGGAATATTTTAATCTGGAATGACCCTTGGATTCCTGATTTGCCTGTGTTTTTGCAAGAGACAGAGAGAAAGTAATAAACGTGAGTGATCTTTTCCTCTTTGATGGTTCTAGTTGGAACAAATCATTCATAGAACAATTTTTTTTCATCTGAGGAAGCGTCAGCCATTCTCAAAATTCCACTCAGTAGATTACAATTGAAAGATAAATTGTGTTGGACTCTTCATAAAAAATGGCATTTTCTCAGTAAAATCAACATATAAGCATATCATTGCAACCAAATTCCTGAAATCTCTTCCCTCATAGTCCAACACATCTTCCGGCTCACTTGCAAAAATGTGGAAAAAAACTTGGAGGCTCAGGGTTAAGAATAAAATTAATAATTTCATTTGGCGATGTTGGTTTGGTTATCTTAGCACAATGGATCCAATATGTCATATGTGTGGATGGAGGAAAATTTGATGCACCTATTCTTTTCATGCTCTAGAGCTGATCTGGTTTGGAAGTTAGCAGGCATTGAGTGGTTTGGGTTCAAAGGTCCTCCCTTTTCTTTCCAAGAATGGTGGATGGATATTTGTCATCTCTCCGCAGATGAAGTGCATGAAGATAGAATCCACCTATCCACATATATTTTGTGGTGGTTGTGGAAAACTCGAAATGCTTGAGTTTTGAATAATTATTTAAAAAGCAGTAATTGAAGTGGTCAGGGGAGCACGGCTAAAATGGATGGAATATGAAGCTGCAAATGCTAAGTCCTTGCCTCTTCCTGCATAGCTATCTCTTTTGCTGCACAATTTATTGTATTTAGTTTTACTATTTTGCCCTGGTATTTGGTCTGTCGTCTAAAGTCAGTAGGCTAGGTGCTAGCAGTGCTGTTTAGTAGGCCATTTTGTCTGTCTGTTGATGTATCTTCACCCTGGTAGACCTTGTGTATATGTTCTTCTCTCCTAGGTTTGTTACCTTCTATATTGCTGTGCCTTTCATTGTGTGTAGGGTTGTTGCCCACTGTAATACTCATCTCCATAATTTCATGAGGTGACATTATCTCCTTTATGGAGCCCTCTTGTATCTTTTATTTGAGTTTTATATAATTTAATCGTTTCTGAAAAAAAAAAAGAGATATAATATTTATTACATGCTTTAATTTGTACCATGTATTCATATCTTGTGGCCATTATTCATCAACTTGAGTGCATGCGGACGACCAAAGCACATAGACAATATACTTTATCTAAAAAATTATTACAATTCTCAGGTTTCATTTAAGGAAGCTCAGAAAAAAAACAATGATCACACGCGCAAACTTCCAATGCCCACCGAAAGTCTACTTACTTAGGTTAAATTTTATCCATCTAATAAAATAAATAAATAAATAAATAAGCTAGTGCGAGGCGATTATAAGAAATTTAATATGTCCGAATGTTAATGATGATCAAACTTTTATATAATCTTAAATTAATGTAGTTTTCCAATTGATTGACTTTGATTATATGAAAAAGCTTTTGAATTTTAAGGGAGAGATTGTGATGAAAATTGTCCACTAATTAAAGGGCACTAGCCGAAGAAAAAAAAAAAAGGTAAAAAGATGGAGATTTTTTCAGGGCATGATGATTATGTGACTTCAATTCTGATGCTAATTAATGATACATTTTATAATTTTCAACAATTAATTTAGGTTGTTAGATCGATATATAATTTTTTTTTTTTTTTAACATATATGACCTTATTATGACAGTTCAATCTCTACCTACTATTTTCGTATAATATGGATTAAATAGTAAGTGATAATTTTAAAACTGGTCCTATAATTTGGCCACAGTATAAAAAACCACCCTTATATTGACCACTTTCAAAATTGATCCTATAATTTCAGAATTTAATCAAATTTAGTCCATTTTTAATCAAATTTTGTCCTTTTTAATCACAATTTAATCTATGTTTCGGATAAAAAGGACCAAATTTGATTAAATTTTGAAATTATAGGACCAATTTTAAAAGTGGTCAATATAGAAGTGATTTTTTTTTTTTTTTTGAACTTTGGACAAATTATAGGACCAATTTTAAAATCTATCTATACTTATATAAAAAGAATAACCATTTACCAAAAATAGTAGTCATAAAAAACTATCAACATTAATTGCAATCTATTAATAGTAACTATTTTTAATTTAATTTTAAGAAAATTAGTTACATTAAATGTTCCAGAAATTATGGGTCTTAAATCATTTTAGGATTCAAAATCTCCGCTGAGATTTTAGAAATAAGGTTTACATCTTGAGTTTAAATATTTCATTTCGAGTATGTAGCGCACTAAAATAGCCTAAACCTTTGATTTTTTTTTTTTCTTTTTTTTATGATGATTATTCTTTACATGTATGGATAAAGCTTATAAATTTTAAGGATAAGCCAAAAACTATTTTCAAGGATATATGAAAATTTTTAAAAGCTAAAAAATTTGAAAGAAAAAAATGAAGAATGAACCCGTAAAAATAAAGATTAAAAATCATTGACATACAATTTTTTTGCAATCATAATCGTATAATAATTGTCATTGATATATTTCCACAGAACTAAATTTTTTTTGTAATTTACTCCCTTTTTTCTTAAAAATGAGAATCACGTGTTATTTTCTATCGTTCCGAAGAAAAAAAAAAAAGAGAGAATCACATGTTATTGCATTTCTTTCAAATGACAAAATTTGCAAGGTATTTAAAATCCGACCTATAAATTTTAAATTATTAATTTTGATACTAATTTAAAATATTTTCAAAAAATACCGGAAATTAATTAATCTATTTAGATGGTATAAAGTTGGCAAAATTAATAAATAAGATTTTGGATAAAGTGTGCGATTTTATTTGAGATATCTGATGACCATTTTTATTTTTGGTAGGAAATTTATTATTATTAATAAGGTATGAAATAGAAGTGTATTTACAAATTTTGGAAAAAAATAAGTGGTATGAATTTTATTGGGTATGAGTATGAAAATCGAATTTTAGGTTAGTTTGTTATAAAATCAAGCTAATATGATTCTCAACTTGTAGCATATTCTCATTATACTTTGTCATAAGATATTAATGGTAATCTGACAAATTGGTATGTATTCCTCTTGAAAATCAAAAAGATATTTGAACAAATATTGATTAAAAAAATTTGTAATTTAATTCTAGCGAATTAGTTGATAAGTTTGAACGATAAGGTAACTGACAACAAATCTATAAAATTGCGAGAGACGAATATTCCTTATACTTCGTAGCGCCTCGAAGATTCCAACTAATAATGTATGTAAGGGAAGTTATTGTGTAGTCGAAATTGCAAATATAAAAGCCACATAAGCAGTTATTTACAACGTACGGGTCAATATTAACTTGGTCGTAAATGAAATAGTCAATTGATTATAATTTAATAGATTTTTTAACTACTTATTTATTTATTTTTTTTTTGATAGCTTATACAAAAATAAAATTATGTTAATTAACAAAAAAAATATTTTATAATTATACTTATTATTCACATAGATTTTTAATATAAGATAAAATTTTATCAAAATAATTATTATATGGAATCACATTGCACTCAAGTTGAATTCCTGAATTAAAAATTTAAAATAACACTTATTTAAAATTAATATAATGTGATTTAATATCAATTACATTCACCGTACGTGTTGAGTACTAATTTTAAATATACATATTGTATATAATTTTGCACAATTTAAATTTCTATAGTATTTTCATTAAATTAATATAGTTAAATTGTATTACATATTGAGTCCATATATTTAATTTATAAATATTATTTAATTAACATGGTGTAATTTATAAATATTAATATATCTCTCACCCGTGCATCGCACGGGATTTGTACTAGTTATGCTTAAATAGGTAAGGAGATATAATTAATACATAGTAATACCAAATTTTGTAACAAATCTGCATGTCACATATGAAGAGCAGATACATTTGACTTCAATGGGAAAAAGTCAAAATCGATTATGGGCTGACATCATTGTTTTGACTTTACTAGAGTAAGTAATTGACCAACTAAACTCATCTTGGTTGGTAATTAAATACCATTAACTCGTCTTTCAATTATGAAAAAGAAAATTAAATTATTTCTTGCAATTTCGGGTCAATTTTAGCGATTTTTCGGGCAAAATGCTTACCAGAATGTTAACCAAGCTCTCACTTCAATTGATTCGGGGCAGGCACGGAGCCATACCAGGCCATGGGCCCCCTCATTTTTTTTTATTTATTTATTTTCTAAAGTCAATATATATGTATGTATTTTTATAAATAGAAACAAAGAAAATTACTATAAAATATGTCTAGAATGTATAAAAATATGTTAATAATTAAAATATATTTTCTATGCTATTTTAATTTAAATTAATAATATTATTTATTTGTTGAACATGTACTAACAATCTTTATATTTTACATTTCTAGATAAGTTTTTGAAAAAAATTTATAACGATTTACTCTTTCGGTCTCTTAATTATAAATAGATTTAGGGATATAAGACCGAGTATTTTGTTGGATTGTTACATTTTCAATTGTTGTTTTTTTTACTTTTCTTTTTGTGTAATCACATATTTTAACTTTATTTTTTTCCTTAAAAAATGTTCATTTGGCGAGCTTAGATCAACAAAAATGTTATACAATGTGCTGCAAAAGTTCAATTGAAATCAAATTTTCAACCATAAAACTTAGATTTTAACTTATAGATGTCAAAATTAAATTAAAAATATTTGAAATCTCTTTTTAAAAAACTTTATATTACATATATCGATATTTATATTTATAGTAAATACATTTTTATATGAAATGAGCGCGCTTCAACTTAAATACAAGTTATTTAACATTTAAAATCGGGCCACCCTAAATGAAATTTCTAGATTCATCACTGATTCGGGGCTAAAAGATGTTATACTATCCGAACATATAAAGTTATAAATTTAAAGGCAAAAAAAAAGAAAAAAAAAATTGAACATGCATAATATTACTTTTAAATATGGGTACATAATTTTGGTCAAGTAATTGACATAATGTTTACTGACTAAAAAGTAATATAAATATTAAAATTAAACATGACAATAAATTTTATATCCGGATGTTATTCCTCGGCCTTTTAGATTGTGTGTGTGCATGTTTGAACCTCCGCGTCATAGCTCGAACAGGCTCGAAAAGAGGCATAGAAAGCGGTAATAAGGGTGTCGCTTAGGCTATGTTTGTTTAATGGCTTTTTGGCCTAAAAAGAGCTTTTTCATCTATTAACGGCTTGACTTCTTACAATCAGCTAAAAGAAATGTTTGGTAAATAGCTTTTTCAATTAGCTTTTTTGGCCCAATCCGCTAATGTGGAAACGCTGCTAAAGCTAGCGTTTGATGTTGGCGTTCAAGAAAAATAAAATAAAAAGTTTTACTTGACAACATTTATTCCACAAGGACTCTTCAATCTCACACTTCTAGAAAAAATCATTTTTATTACACTTGTGCACGGTACTTTTTCACCAAATCTTAGCAATAAAATATGAATCACATTTTTAATATTTCAAAAATATGAATAATATTTATTTTTTCAAATTATAAATTAATGAACATAAGAAAAATATTTATAAATGCCATTCAAACTAATTCTAGTATAATACCTAACAACTAATTTTACCAACTATTTTATAAAATCTTAAACATATATAATATTAGTTACTTAGATGTAAATGGGAATTTTTTAGAAATTTTTTATGTAAATTTTAGTTACTTAAATATTATTTTTTTTTTACATTAAATAGTGATGACTTGTTATTAGGTTTCTTTAAATGAGGTGAACTTATTTACTCAGTTAAGAAATATTTTTATTTTATTATTATTTATATTTTATTATATTTTAAATTAATTTAATAAATATTTAAATATTAATTATTTTATTTTCTAAATAATTATAAGTTCAACACAAATAAGAATGATAAATTATATTGTTGTCCTTATAAGCAATTTTACATGTTAACAACTAATTAGAAATAGCTATATTTACCAATCACTCTTCTACAAACCGCTAACACAATCATCTGGTCAAAACAGCTAACGCAATTAGCTGGTCAAAACAGCTAATGCAATCAGCTAACAGCAATCAGCTAACCGCTAATTACCAAACAAGGTCATAATCTCTATGAGGCCCCCACCTCATGCGACTCCAGTAAGTTGGTCAAAGGCTTCGTCAGTGTTTAGCTTAACCCAAGGCGACTCGGATTTCAACCAAACAACAGCTCTGGAGCGTGGAAGCTGGATAAGCGGCAGCAGAGAGGGTGCAAGGCGGTGAGGTGGCGTGCATCCTGTCCAGTCTCTCTGGGTGAGTCTGCCCAAAGCAGTGAGGAGAGAGAGAGATGCCAGTGAACCTGCAAAATAATATGGGAACACAAAAATGAAATATCCCTATGCTTTGGATATTCCATTCTGTCCAGGTAGCCCAAAGGATCAGACAAGGAATACGAAAGCCCACATGCCTATCGTGTATGCTGTGTCTGAAAAAACTCAGAAGCTTAAAAATTATTTGTGGTGGGTAGGGGTATATGAGTGTATCTGGTATAATGCTCCAACACTCTCCTCACAGTCTCACTCTCGAGAAACCAATGGGTGAAGGTCTCGATCTGAAAATTGTCGGTCTCAGCACAACAGTGGCAACAAGAGGGGAAGGAGAATCCCTTCGCCTGCATCACAGTATCAGTCGGTAGCCGGCACAAAAGAAGGCACCATTGGAATACAGAGATGGTCGGAGTAAGTAGGCCGGTCCAGATGGCCCCGAAGAGAAGGTTAGGCCGGTCACCCAGTCGTACTTCTCCCAAGCCGAGGTCGTAGAAAATACACCCAATGATGTAAGTCACCACCTCATACCGTCCGAACCTTCCTCCGAGATGGGTATCTGCTGGATCTGATCTATCTCATGGACACTAAAACCCGCCCCAATAACCAGAATCATCTCTAACCTATCACTATCCCAAACCCCCTCCGTCCACAGGTCCTTCACCTGTAGAAAGGGAAGGTATGTGACCTGTCTAATGCTCAAAATGGGGGCCTCACCAAACCACCACTCATCTCAAAAGCTAATATCCCCCTCCCCCAGACTCCAGAAAATGTGCTTCTGAGCATGTCTACCAACCATGGTGAGTCTTCTCCAATGTCTGCTATCACGAGTGGTGGCTGACACCCTACAGGGGTAGACAACTAGCACTGTCAAACGGGCCAGTGGCCCGCGGGCTGGCCCGCCCGCCCGCTTAAACGGACGGGCTTGGGCCTTTGCTTAGCCAGCCCGTTCAATCGCGGGCCTATTTGGCCCGCCCCGTTTGGCCCGCGGGCTGGCCCGTTTTTTTTTTTTTC
>CACSLK010035018.1:3967594-3978249 GCA_902706635.1 Striga hermonthica
AAAGATTGAGAGTTTCAGGTTAAGAATGAACTATTATAAGCGGCGTGAATGGGACGATAATCTTATCGGCCTTGGTTACGAGTTGATCGTAAAAGCGTTGAGATTGGGCGCGACCCGTCTCAATCTACAACTCACGAATTTCAATGACGAGAGACCCATTTTGCCGCACGAGGTTTTCGAAGCTGAGAACCTTGTCGAGTTATCCGTGGAAGGCTACTTCATTCCTGATCTCGTGCTGGATCAAAGGGTAAGATGTTCGAAGCTTGAATCACTTACTTTAAATGATGTGAGGATTAAACGCGATATGGTCCCCCGCATAGTTTCAGCCTGCCCCTTGATTAAACAATTATCACTTTGCAAAATTAAGGGTAATAGATTACAGAGCCTTGCTTGGGTTTGTGATTATCTGACCGATTTTCATAAGCTGACGTCCCTCAAGCTTCAATGTATGCGATTGGATTCCGAGTTTCTGGATGATTTATCCTTTAGATTTCCTAATTTGAAGGATTTATTCTTGAATTTGTGCGATTTTGGTGATAAAATACAAATATGCAGCCACTCGCTCGAGCGTCTGGAATTACTCACCAGAGAAAGACGGAGGACAAAGTTCGTATTGGATGTCCCGCGTATTCGTAAACTTACATTCAAATGTTGTGAAATTCCTTCAGTCGTTTTCATATCGGACTCGAAGGAATTGGATGAATCGCATGTATCCATTGTGTGTTATAGTTTTACACATTCATCGTTTCTTGATGTGAGTAAGCTGTTGACCGAGTTGAGGCGGTCAAAAATTTATCTTTATCTCTCAGTCAGGGCCGTGGATATGTCTGATTACGAGGTAGAAGATTTTGATGGTTTACCCTCTAGGCACCAATTGGAACATTTGATGGTGGAAACGGACGATATGAAGTCTTTGACCTCTTATGCAATTTTTGATGGGTTTTTCCGGTTATGCTGCCCGAAGATAATTACGCAACGATATCAACGCCATCAGAGGTATCATGACCACAAAAGAACCAAAAGAAACAATGATTTCCTTTCCAAGATGCTCGAAAGAGGAACGAAGGGAGCATTCTCTATGTATGGCCTGCATGATCTCGAGGAGGTTTATGTGAAGCCATATGATGATGATGGGGATGAATTTGTTTGGACATCAAACTCTTATTTACAAAAGCACAATACAGAGACGGTACGGTTCCATTTGAAATGGAAGTCTGAATCCTAGTGTTCGTTTGAATGTGTTGAGAGCTGCCTCCTTTTGATGATTTTCTTGTTTTTTCTTTTTGGTGATTTGATATTGGTCTGACAAATTAATAATGGATCAAATGGTGTAATTTTGGTGGAAGACTCTTAATTTCGGATTTTCAGTTTTATCACTTTATTTAATCATATTTGCATGAGGACAAACATCCATTTGGTACAAGCAATCGTGACAGATTTATAGCTCAAAAGTATTTATTCATTTGAATTTTCCGTACAAGAGTAATGTATTCATGTTTTATTGATCGAACTAACAACCTAGCGGTATAAATGGGACGATAATCTTATTGGCCTTGCTTACGAGTGGATTGTAAAAGCGTTGAGATTGGGCGCGACCCGTCTCGATTTACAGGTCACGGGTTTCTGGGATGAGGGACCCATGTTGCCGCACGAGGTTTTCGGAGCTGAGAACCTTTGGATTCCGCGTTTCTAGATGATTTATCCCTTAGATTTCCTAATTCGAAGGATTTATCCTTGGAGTTGTGCGATTCTATTAATGAAATACAAATCTGCAGCCACTCGCTTGAGCGTCTGGATTTACTCACCGAAGATAGAGAGAAGCAGACAATAGTACTTGATGCCCCATGTATTCGTAAATTTACATTCAAATTTTTAGATATTCCTTCTGTCGTTTTCAAATAGGATTCAAAGGAATTGGACGAAACGCGTGTATCCATTGCGTGTTGAAGTTTTACACATTGGTGGTTTCTTGAGGTGAGCAAGCCGAGTTGAGGCAGTCAAAAATTTTCTCTCCATCTCTCAGTCAGATCCTCTGTGGATATGTCTGATTACGAGGTAGAGGACTTGGATGGTTTGCCCTCCTCTAGGCACCAATTGGAACATTTGATAGTGGAAAGGGACTATATGGAGTCTTTGACCTGTTATGCGTTTTTTGATGCATTTTTCCGGTTATGCTGCCCGAAGATAATCACGCAACTATATCCACGCCGTGAGAGGTTTCATGACCACAAAAGAAACAATGATTTCCTTTCCCATATGCTCGAAAGAGGAATGAAGGGAGTATTCTCCAACCATTGCAGTTTTATGTATGGCCTGCATGATCTCGAGGGGTTTTACGTGAAGCCTGATGATGATGGGGATGATGATATGTGGATAACAAAGTCTACAAGAATAGATAATTCAGATAGGGTTCGACTCCATTTGAAATGGAGTTCTTCATACTAGTGTTCCTTTCAATGTTTTGTGAGCTGCCTCCTTTTGTTGATTTTCTTGTTTTTCTTTCTGTTGCTTTATATTATATTAATTAATAATAGATCAAATGGGGTAAGTTCGTGTTAGTATACTTATCTTTCCGTATTTATCTATTTGCATCCACATTATGTATTTATCATACCCAATTTTACTGACAATATGATGCCTAACGTAGATGAGCATGGAAAAGAGCTGAGGTTGTAGAAAGTCAGACAAGATCAACCTGATTTTTAATCCTCATAACCATTAATGTGTCTTTCTGATTATTTTGTGTTGCTATCGTCTGATAGGTTTTCGGCATTCGACGATTGGAAAAGATTTCGAGAAAAATAGGATGAAACAACAAAGGGTTTGGTTATATGAGAACCTGGAGGAAACTGGCAGTTTTCCTTGGAGGTAATGGCAAGATCAATTGGTATATCTGTCAAGTCATATCTACCCTTACCAAAAGCTGTAACTAAGGCCATTAATTACATTTCATACTAATAATAGGATGTTATAATAGTTATTCAATAATGCTAAAGAGCCAACAGTTGGCTCCGTTACGGAGCCAACAACCAATGAGACAACTCCATTTGGGTCTGGCCCACAATACTTTAATGTGGGACAGCCCACATGGAGTTATACAATTGGTTGTTGGTTCCGTAACGGAGTCAAATGTTGGCTTCTTAGCATTACTGAATAGTTATTAGCTAGATGTCTTAAATAATAAACTTAGGTAAAAAAAAAGGCTGTGAGAATGAATTGGTACAAGAGGGGATAATGAATTTATCTCCATATAAAAGTTGACTTTCCAAAATCTTGATTATATGTAATTCTCTCGAGGTGCTAATTTTTTTTTTTCCAATCACATTACATGAAAGTATATACTCTAAAATAATTAATCATATGTTAGAGCACAATACACCAATAAAATTGTGAGCATTCCTATCAAAAAATAATTACACATATGATCAGGCTCCGACATTCCCTTTTTAATGTTATTTTTTGGAAGATAGACAAACTATATAATCTGTTGTTTGCACTGTTCTAAAAATCAGCCTAGGCGGCCGTCTAGGCAGCGTCTAGACGCTAGGCGGTTCCCGAGCGCCTCCGATTTGCACAAATCGACAGAAAAAATCGACTAGGCTTCTAGGAGGACTTGGCGGGCTCGACGGCCAGGCAGTTAAGCGACGCCTAGGTGGGCACAAGCGGACCTAGGCGCTCCTAGGCGAGGTCGGCATCAACTTTTAAGTTTTTTTTATTTAATTAAATACTAATTACATTATTTTGTTATCATGTTTTCTTTAAAATACATTAATTTTATTATTTAGACTTATGTCAGCCGATTTAATATAAGTTTAAATAATTTTATTTTGTAAGTAGTTAAAATAAATAAAAAAATAAGGTATTTAATATTGATTTCTAGACCAGCGCCTAGCGACTTTTAGAATACTCGGAATGAAAAAGAAATGTAAGAAGAATAGAAAAGAAAAATCACTTCACTTCTTGTACATTATATATCTGTCAGCATCTACTCTTCCTTTATTACATTAAAATAAAATTTAAAAAAAAAAAAAAAAAAATTAACAATATTAATAGCATTTAAATCTTCTTTCTATTTACATTTTTTACAAATTATTAGATACCAACATAAAGAATATACATAAGTTGCCCATTCTGTTCTAAGTTCTAAAAGACAAGGACTGTAGGCATAAACCGAAGAATATGATTTCAGTAAAATATATTATTATGTGTCTTGCGAACAATGAATGACAATATATAGTAAAAAAAAAAAAAAAAAGATATAATTATGTGCAATAAGAACAATTTTGAATCACTAAACCTCATTCACACTCTGAACTGCTAAAAAGAAAAGTAAGAAAATTAACAAAAGTTGGTAGCTCATAACACATTCAGATGCGTACTAGGGTGAAGGCCTCTCCATTTCAAATAGAACCGAGCTTTCTACACGTCGTCTTGACCAGCCAAAGCAGTAATATCTGACCACGATTCCTGTGTTAGTAGCCTCCATACAGCATCAACTTCATCATCATCAACAGGCTGAACGTGAACTTCCTCGAGATCATGCAGACCGTAAAAGAAATTGCCTGGGGACGAAAATTTCCCCTGGGTTCCTAGTTGGAAAATCTTGGGTAGGAAATCATTGTTCGAGTTTTGAAATTTAGAACCTTGATGCTGAGTGACCAATTTCGGACGACATATACGGAACAAACCATCATAATAAAAGGCATAACTAGTTAAAGACGGTAGATGGCAGCCTGTCTCCACCGTCAAATGCTCCACTTGTTGTCTGCATGGGAAACCTTCTAACCCCTCTATCTCGTAATTACATAACAATTTAGACTCCATAAACACTTTTAGAGAAAGATAAATTTTCGACTGGGTCAACTCGGTTAACAGCTTGCTCAGCTCACCAAACGTTAGACCACTGAAATCAGAGCAAGATATAGTGATGTGAGACTCCCATTCCTTTGAAGCCAATTGAAAACCCAACTCGGGGACTACGGGACCATTAAATTCAAATTTGCGAATTCTGGGAACATCGAGTACGGTATTCGGATGGCGAAGACAGCCCGCCATCTACAGTCTTTAACTAGTTATGCCTTTTACGATGGTTTGTTCCGTATATGTCGTCCGAAATTGGTAACTCTGCATACATTTCCTGAATTGGACAATTCGAACAATGATTTCCTCTCCAAGATTCTCCAACAAGGAGCACAGGGGAAATTCTCGTGCCCATGCAATTTCTTGTACGGTCTGCATGATCTCGAGGAAGTTCACGTTCTTCATTTTGTTGACGATGATGATGTTGATGCTGTGTGGAGGCTACTAACACAGGAATCATGGTCAAATATTACTGCTTTGGCTCATCCTGACGAGAGGCAGAAAGTTCGGTTCTATTTGAAATGGAGGCCTTTACCCTAGTGCGCATATGAACGTGTTATGAGCTACCAACTTTGTTGATTTTCTTACTCTTTTTTTAGTAGTTCAAGTGTGTGAATGAGTTTTAGTGATTCAAAATTGATCGTGTTGCACATAATTTTATCGTTCTTTCCTCTTATATGTTGTCATCATTCATCGTTCGGAAGACACATAATATATTTCATTGAAATAAAACTCTTCGGTTCAAGCCTACTACAATCCTTGTCTTTTAGAACTGGAGAATGAGCAATTTATGTATACTCTTTACAATCATCTTTGTTCGAGTTAAAAAAATTCCTATGGGGTTCAGTGCTTCCAGAATTTCTCTGGTAATGTGGTTATGTAGCTGGAAAGTACCACCTGTTAAAATATAACAAAAAAAAAAAAAATTGCTAATCCAATAAAAAAAAAACACAATACCCACACACACAGAGTCATCTTACATAACATTACACCCTAAAAATCCCCAAGCAAGAGAAAAAGTTCAGTCTCAACATTGAACTATCCTGCTGCTTGAAAATCCCCGAAATCATCATTAGGTGTATCTTGCGGTTCGTTTTCAGAATCTTTTATTTGAAAATTTTCCTCTTGACTAAATTCCGGAGGGGACTTGCCCAGAGCAGCTGCAACAGGGGACACTGGAGAGGGCGGAGGTGGCGGCAGTTTGAGACCAACAACCGATGATTCTTGGTTTTTAACCTTTTCATCCAACGAAAGATTGCTCAACTTTGCTTTTATGTTGCTATTCCCGCCACTACCCTTCTGTAAATTGGTAGACGTAAATTTGTATTATATGTAGCCATATACAACACTAGTGGACTCAATGAAAGGGAGGGCATAAGAGGGATTTTACATTCTTTAACTGAAGGACCAAGGTCTCCCCGTCTTTTAAACTGTAATCAACGGACGAAGTTTGTTGGTACTGCTGCTCCATCTCTTCTGCCGTTTTCTTTTTGTTTAAGTACCTTTTGAAATTGAGGTTTTAGTAGTTAAACTGATTTTTTCAGCAGCTTGAGTAAAATTACATGTATAACAAAAAAATAAATAAATCATATGAGTAAATGAAGAGCAACAAAAGTAACAATGGTGGCTAGATAAATACTTCATATGGTCATGAAGGGCGGCTTGGAAATCATATGCTTCGGTTCTTTCGCGGAATCCTATGCCGATGAATGCATGCCGAAGCCGTCCATCTGCAGGAGTCCAAAACATCAAAATACTATATGAGAGTCAAAATAAGAGTAGGAGAGTTCAAGCCAGAAAATTAAGTCATGTTAAAGCGAAAGTACGATATCTATGTATGGTCTGTATCTAAATTTGCAAACAGAATTTAGAGATGTCCTAAATCTGCAAAGAAGTTACACACGCAGTAGATATTTTTCAAACTTACAAATACCAATTTTAATGCTAGTAGATATCCCACAACACAATTTCTATAGTGAAGCAAATGGTTAGATGGGTCATGCTGTCATACTTTTTGAACAAAATTTCATACTAATACTATGAAATGACGTACAGTTGTGTAAGTTGTTTTTTAGAGTATGACATGACACTGAAAGTATGCGTATGATTGTGTAACCGTTAATCCTGCTTAAGGCTGCCCTATCGATCCAAAAAGGACTTCAGACAGGTGCAATGTGTATATAGATTAGATGGTGACTTCTATTTTTGCTTTGAAAGGTAACTATATTTTCATATAGTTAGACTATAAACCACAAGGATAATTTTCGTGATTCACTTTAAGCTAAATGGTAAAAAGGGAAAATGGATGCAAAAATCGAAAGAGAGCGGATAAGAGTCGCATATGCTGTCAAAATGATATACTTGAACGCCAAAAAAAAATCGACTAAGTATACAATGATAAATACATTCAGATAAACATGACATGAGAATTGGTCAGTGCAAATATGATTGTTTTAAAGATAAATATGTTCGGCTAACCCAAAGTATTATTAGATTGTTCTAAAAAAGTAAGACGAGACATTTTTAACTTGATAGGCGCCAACATATGCGTCGGAATTCAATCATTTTTAGGAATCTAGATGAAAAATGAAAAGTAACCACATAAAAATGACACAACCACCGTAACTTCTCACGAAACATGTGACAAATATTATCCTCCGACGTTAGTTCCATAAATGACCAACTTTACATGCTCGCATAAATCTAAATTCGAAATGGTAATATGATATCAAAGATGGTGACCAAATATGAAATGCTAAAATATAATGAACAAGAATGTCGAATCGGCACACGTAGATGTCACCTACTATAAAGTTTGATATTCTCTTTGGAGGAATATATGAAGGTAAAGAAGAACACAGTGGAAGTACATATAGTCACTATGCAATGTCAAGCTTGGAGAGTATCATATCACAAAGCACGAAGTACTTAGAAACTATGGACATATAAAAAAGGTAAACAAAATTTCTTCAAAGGGGGTCGAGTAACAACTCCCACTCTAAATTCGCATCCGACTCAATGCCATGCAGTCTTTAAATTTTAGTGCTTATGCTGGGTAAAGGAAGAATGTCTCATAGGAATGAATAGTCTCCACAAACGATGGATAGGGCATTGTGTATTGTGTAATGAAAATCAATTATATTTTATTAACATGTTCACTGAGTGAAGAATAAAAGAGTAAAAGATGATCAACTACTTTACAAAGAGAAGGAAGCATTATATGTTACCAATATTCTCTTCAACGCGGAGAACGAAATATCTGCAAGGCCACAAATAATTGTTTTTAAAAATGTAATAAACCAATTTTATGACATTTTATTATTTAAAAACGTAACAATTATTTCCTCTTAGAAAATGGTGAATATAGGAAACCGATTTCCTTACCTGCTGCTATCAATAACTGGCTCCACTGGGTGTGGCTCCCCTTCTCTCAAAAATGCTCGAGCATACAGTTCGCCTGTTTTATATTATTATAGTCATTAGAAGAGTAACAGTATGAAGCAGAATGTAGACTAAGATGAAAAGAGCAAGACTAATATTAATTGTAGAAAGCAAACAAAATCAACCTGTTTGCTTATCCTCTAATCTAATAATGCATTCAACTCCTTTACTGACAACTTTTAATGTGCCTTCCCATGACCATTTGTTAACATTCCATTCATCGGCCCTACAAGAACCAAGGGAAATTCTTTTTTCATTCTAAAACCTTCAAATTAGTTCAGCATTAACCATATTTCTGGTTCTGAATCAAGACAAGGTCTTTCCAAGTTAACAATCATAGAAGCACTTAAAAGTAACACAACATCGTCTGTTAAGTTTTGCCAATTGATACTATTTAAACAAAAGTAATGAGAAAAAAAAGAAAAAAAAAATATCACAACTGCTCATCAACAAGTTGAAAACCTGTAGGAAGCTGCAGTTTTCCTGGGAGGTATCTGCAAGATCAATGGTGGAAACATAAAATATGTGAGACTAACTTTAAAAGAAGCACAAAAACTTAAGTGAAAAGTAAACATCGACTGTTTGCTATCCTAGTATAATCTTTAACAAGCAACATAATCGATGCTATAACTTGAATTGTCACTTAAGCTGATGAAGCATTAAAACCCAAAAATGTTTAATGCCCATCAGTGCACATATGCAGCAAATCTTACAGGTTATCTTATTTCTGGAAGAATTACCATAGCGAAGCAACTTGATGCCAGCTTGTCAGTAATAAAATTGCAAACATACTCCGATTATATCACTCACACTTTTAGCTTAAATGGCAATGTTAGGAAACAAAGACACACGTCTTGTAGGATGCAAGACGAGTGTATGAACAACTGCATTATTTCCTTTACCCAGCAGAATATAAATATATATATTTTTTTACTTTACAAAGATCAAATTTCCACCAAATCCATTTCTTCTTGTTTGATGCATAAGATTAGCTATCTCATGGAGGATGGTTTCATTATTCGCCTTTCCAATTTACAACCCACTTTTCACAAATCAAAAGGTCCATAACCTTTCAAACATCAGAACCCATCAGCAACATATTGCCAAAGACCAATATTTTCCAAGAAGTAAAGTTTGTAAACTGATGCTGTCCCTTTTTTAGATAGAAACAATCACAAAATGATTAAAAGAAACAATAAGACTAAGTCTAAAGAACTAGTACAAAAGGAAGTAAGATAAGCAACAATCATTTATGTCGAAAGACGAAACATCTAACAATTTCCCACAACTTAGTCACCCTACAAACATGTAATTCTGCAACAGAGTGTTAAAACCCACAGCTAAAAGCAACCTCACTACACAAAACTGCGCAAGAAATAACAAGAAACAAACATCGATTATACCACCAAACATTTCAAGCTAAGATTCAACAGCCGACATGGACGATGAGATCTCCCAAGAAGAGTTCATATTTTTAGGCCAAGGCAAGTATCAGAGCAAGAACCAAACATAAATATGGGTATGGAACTACAAATTTACCATGTAAACATAACATTCGGAAACTTGAAACAGAACAAGCTCAACCGCCTCTACTTCTTCTTCTGCCATTGTCGTCCTTATAGATATGATCGTGGTATCTGCAGAAGAGAGCCAAATACCAGAAGATTAACTGAACAATAGCAGATTTAACCTAATTGAATTGAATTTCAAGATGCACAGCGTGTAATGTTTGGGGGCAAATGGGCAAAGTAGAATTGGTTGTACCGGCGGCTTATACGCAATCGATCCTCAACCGTGATCCATTGTCAACTAAGGACCTTTTACCAAACTTATTATATTTGAGTTTGTTTAAGTGAGCTAAATTATGGAGATTTTTTTATTGAAGCATTTTGTTAGTAAAATAATAATAATAATAATTTAAATGATATGGAAAAATTAAAAAATAGGATGGTGAATAATATTGTATATTAAAAATGTTGGTATGGGTCATATATTGACAAAGGAAGAGGGCAGGCTGATGCCTGCGAGCGTAACGGAGCGAACGTAGCGAGGGAAGCGGAGCGAACGTAGCGAGGGAAGCGGAGCGACCGAGCGAAGTGAGCGGAGTGGAGCGAGCCGGGGGTGCGGGGGCAGAGCCCCCGCGGTACGGTACAGGGTATTTAAGTAAATTTATACCTTGTAGGGTTTTAGTATAAATACATGGTGTATTGATGTATTTGATACGATTGAGAATAATAAAAGAACCCTCAGCCGCCGTGGACGTAGGCACATTGCCGAACCACGTAAATCTTGCGTTGTTTACTTTTCTCGTTTTTTAATTCGTGTGTCATATTGTCATCTTCACTCAACAAGTG
>CACSLK010035018.1:4116837-4128180 GCA_902706635.1 Striga hermonthica
TTTTTATAAAAATGTCTGCACTTTGATTGCGCATCATTGTTATACGAATTGCACATTATCGACTACCAGGTTGCACTATAGTCGTCAAGACAAACAGACAAAGTTTTGGGTTCGAATTTTGTATATATTGGGTTGAGTATATATATTTGTACTATTAAAATTTCAGGTATTCCGGCTGATGTCAGCTTTATTGTTTACACAAATCAAACCAACCCTACTATATAAAAAAATTAGTATTTTGTTTTACAACCGAAAATGATATAAGATGTTCAATAAATACATTAAAAGACTAACTATATTTTGGATTTAGTTTGGTGTGAGATAGTTTATTAAAAATATATATGCACTTCGAGTGCACCTTAGAGTTATACGAGTTGCACATTAATGACTATCAAAGTGCACTATATCGATCGAAACCGGCTAACTAAATATATATTTTTTTTTACCTCTAAAATTTTAGTTATTTCGGTTTGTTTTCATATTAAATTTTTAAAATGACCGAAATAATTGAACTGACAAATTATATAAAATATTAGAGTTTGTAAATATTTTTATATAAAATAATGTTTTTTTGAACAAAAAAAACGCATAAGAAGAAAATTTCTTCCAGTTTGGATTACACAATAACGACATAAACCTTGCACAATAGTATAAGAAGAACAACACATTAGTGATTGTTCGACTGCACAATACCAAACAAACTAACCAAAAATAAAATGTTTGTTTTATTTTTCATATTTCAACTCAATTATCTATTTTTTACATTGAAAATTTAGATTGTTTCGATAAATCACCTACTCTATTTTTAAAAAACAAATCTCATAATACCGCAACGACTAAACAATGAAAACATTATTATTAATAATTATTATTATTTCACTAAATTCGGTTCATTGATTAATATTGTGCAAATTATTAATTAATATGGTGTAATCTTAAATTTTACAAAATTACGATTTTAACCCTTGAATCAGATTGAAACAAACTATTTTTTATAATTTGCAAGTAGGTTCCTATAATTTATTCAATTTCCAAACTTAAGCCCCAAAACTCATTCCCAGCACCTCCTCGTTCTTCACCCAAATTGACGATGGTTCCTTCGCACGCGACCGTTGGACACGAATTAATCACCGTCAATCGATACCGGATATGGCATCTTCACAATAAAAAACATATTTAAATTGATTGTTGAAATTGAACTTTATGAATTATAAAGGGGCTCGATTTTTATTGACCGGTAAGTTGATTCAATACGCGGAGAATATGCAGAGCACAGGAGATCGAAAAGGAATATGATGGCGAAGACGATGGCGTGACACAGCCGGACGCCGGCGACGTCAGCCGACAGATCGATGAAACTGGCGAAGAACGGGGGCTCGGGATTCTGGAAGAGAGAGAGAGAGAGAGGATGCTATCGGCGGCGACCGACGACGGCGTGCAATTATGTATAATTAGACAATTAAATCAAAGAATAATAATAATGACAAGTATAATAATAATAACAACAAATAATACTCGAAAATCCATAAATAAACGGGACATTACAAGTTACTTGCACAATACAGGTCATGTACTAATTTTAATAGACATATTTATGTAATTTTGCATAATGTAAATTTAATATAACATTTTCAAATTAATATTGGTAAATTGTATTACATTTGATTCCATGTTTCTAATTTATAAATATTATTTAATGAGCATTTGTAATTTATAAATATTAATAAATATTTCTTAACCGTGCATCGCATGGAATTCGTGTTAGTTGTTATATAATAAAAAACATAAATATATAAATAATCAATTAATGCAAATGTAATGTTTTTGAAGAGAAATTAAAATATTAGTATTTATTGCTGTTATACCACAAATATTTGAACCGCTGGACCGCTCCTCTCGAACCGGGGGTGGTCCCGGCGCGAACACTCTAACGCTCAAGTTAGTATGGTCTAGAGAGAAAACGGCAGAGTAACGAGACAACTCGTGTATGTGTGTTGTGTAAAATGAATGAACCTGCTCCTTTTTATAAGAGAAGTTTGGAGAGTCCTCATGAGACAAGAAGTCTTCTTCATGTATATCTCTTAATAGGTCAAAAGATTATGAATCCATAGAGTCCCTGAAGCTGTGAACCTCTTCATGACTTGAGCACAAGACTACCTCCGATCTCTGGTCCCATCGACAAGGCCCTTTGGCTTAGTCGCCCGAGTTCCACGGTACCCAGCTGCCTGAATAAATCATAGCACCTCAAGAGGTCGTCGCACCTCAAGAGGTCGTCACACCCTGGTGACACCTCTGATGATACCCTTGGTGGTACCTCTGGTAGTACCCTTGATGACATTCCCGGTACCCTCTCATACGGTAGTGACGACAAAATCATAGCCGGTTCGAGCATGGTCATTACTAATGGTTGTATCACAACCGGTCCTTCATGAACCATTACAGACGACCACATCATCTAGCCCCCCATTTTTTAGACAAGTTATCCGAGCATGTCCTAAGGAATGTAAAAAGGGACAAACACCGTAGTAAGCATTGTGTCTATCTCACTCTCATCATTCTCATCACCACATAGGTTCATACGTAGAATCCCGAACGCCTGACGATGGGCACTCAAATCCATCCAGCTAATGTCGAGCACACCATCGCGAGTGGGGATGCCGAGGACAACGCAATGGCGGGCACTTGGAGGCGCCGAGCACTCCCATGCGAGCACTCCCACGCCGAGTACTTCGCGCAGGGCCGAGCACCTATGCTGTTGTGCGCCCTCGTGGCGCCGAGCACTCACTGAGGTACCGCTTCATCGCCTATGCCGCACACGCACGCCTGGCATACTTGGAAGCTGGGCACCTGGGACCGCCGAGCCGCTAATGCCGAGTATTCGCGACGAAGCCGAGAACTTGCAAGATGCCGAGCACCCCACCGCCGGACATCCCTACGCCGAGCACTTGTCGTGATGTCTACCGCCGAGCACTTGAGGCGACGTCCACCGACGCCGAGCATTTGAGGCAAAAATAACCCTTAATGCCGAGCACGGGTACATGTCGAGCACCCACGCCAACACCGAGCCCCTCGTGCCGAGCTCTCCGCGCCGAACCTCTCAATGCCGATCACCCCATGCCGAGCTCTCCGCGCCGAGCTGCCCAATGTCGAGCTCCTGGAGACGCCGAACACCGAGAGCCGCCACGCCGAACTTACGCCCCATTTGATTATGCCGAGCACGCCGTATCTACGCCGAGCACACCGCATCACCGAGCACGCCGAACACGCGCCTAGAACCACTCAGTTCCGACGACCCCTTCACTCTACCACTCACTATGGCGGCATCGGCATCCTTTATGGGTACTCTCATCTCGACCCTCTCTTGCTATATACCTCCATTACTTGACTTTATTTGTGAAAATTAGTATCGTAGTGCACCACCTCATATTGTACTTGTATTTTGTACCATTTGTTTTTGTCGTTCGTGCTCGTCATTTTACCTTCATACGCCTTAGAACCGCCTATCTCTACGCCTCCCCATAGCTCTTCCTCCACGAGCCACACCACTAGTTCTACTTCTTCAGGCACCACTAGTTCTACCTCTTCAGGTACCACTAGTTCTTCCTCCCATTCGTCTTCACACTCTTCACCCAAGGAGTCACTCCCCAATGCCTTAGCTCTCCCGGGCCCGACGACCCCTCCTAACACCAAAGCAAAAAAGAGTGTCACCCACTCCCGAGCCATGCCTAACAATCCCATTTCCTCATATATGGATACCTAAATAGCCTTTCACACTAAGAAAAATGAATTGCAGAAGGTTGGAAACTCAAAATCCCTAAACCCGAGGACTCGTTCGAGAGCCACCCCATCTGGTTGTCACAGCTTTTACCTTGACCAAGTGAGTGTCGGACTTAGATTTCCCCTACATCCCGACCTACTCCATCTAGGACGATTATATGGGGTACCCCTGAACCAATTACTTCCTAATTCGATTCGTCTCCTTATTAGCTTCATAATGGGTGAGCCCATCTCGGCTATCTCGACCCCAAGTTGTGTTTTTATTTTATTTGCCTTAGAAACCCGGACAACGCCACCTACCTCATGCGTCGCACCCATATCCGTTTCATAGACTAACCCAAATAGAAGATGCATAATTGGAAAAATAAATTCTTCCTTGTGTGTCCCTCTCCCGATACCTTCGCCTTTCCTTTCATGGCCCCGACTAAATGCAAGAGCCCGAAGCGAAAGACCGCCTAAGAGACCATCGTTGAGCAGTGGAATGAGCACCCACTTCTCATGATCAAGCTTACCACTAGCGACCAGCTCCTACTGCACTTTTTCGAGCTATCCAGATATACCGTTGACCCTGTAGATGATATAGGTAGGTCTGGGCACCCCAAGTTGTCGTCATATCCCCCACCCCCTCATCTTATTAGTGATGCATATATAACTCATTTACATATGCTTGTATGTTTCTTTTGTTTTGCAGAGGACCTCCTGAAGACCATGGCTGCACCCCCCAAGGCCGCGACCACAGCTCCCACCGGGCCCTCAAAGGGAGTGCCAACTCCTCCCAAGGGGTTAACCCCACCAGTGGTTGATCTCCCTAAGGTTGATGCTTCTTCACGCTCTCCTCCGCGCACTTACCCCCGTGAGCACCCGGGGAAAACCTTCTCGGCCAAACGCAAGAGGCTTAGATCTACACAGGGGCCCGAAGCACCCCTGAAATGGCCGTACAAGGTCGCCGGGAACAACGACGCCTCCATGACTAGCTCTTACCTCGTTGACATCTTCCCGCTAGGCGAGACCACGAGATGGCCCACCAAGGTGGACCGAGCCAGCTCTATCACTTACCACCTCGGATTGGTACGTGTTCTCACCCTCAACCCCTTTTTAATAAACAAGTGTTGCAAAATTTATATATATAACTCATCCTCTGTTCCAAATAGGCTCTGGCGGGCTTGGCTCCTCTCCTTGAGGAGCAGCTAGAGGGCGATAACGCCGAGGTGGAGTCCCTCAAGGAAAAGGTGAAGGAGGGCGAGGACCGACTCTTTAAGCTTCAAAAGACCCTCGATCTTCAGAAAGCCGAGAAGGAGAAGCTCTGAAGCAAACTTAAGGCCAAGGACACCGAGCTCAAGGCCAAAGAGGCCGAACTCAAGGCCAAAGATGTCGAGCTCGAGGAGCTACACTCGTCGGTGGATGAGCACATTGTCCACGCCCGGGCTGAGGGACTAACTTCCTTCTTAGGGTCCGACCTCGAATGCCGCTTCGTCGATCGGTACCGCCACGAGCTGCTATCGAGGTACCATGACTCCAGGGCGTATCTTGTGAGGATCTGCACGGCCTGCCGCCTGTATTTCCATGAGGGGATCCATCGGACCCTGTCTAAGGTAAAAGACAAAGGGGACACTATTTCCGTGGATGAGGCGGAGGAGCTCAAGATGATGGTTGGCCTCCCTACCCCCGCGGGGTGAAACGGTGATCCGTCTCTCCCGGCGACCCATCCTTGGTGGGAGCCGTCCTTGGATACCGCCACAAAGGCCATTGCGGCCGACGTCGGGTTAGAGGCGGAGATGGTCCCCGACCAGAGGACAACGGGCTTCCCTCCTTGCTTTACTTATGATTTTCGTTTAGTACTCTACGTTTTGTTTATTGGAACGGATGTGTTGAACATTTCTTTTGGTTATTCTTTTTGTTGTCATGACATGTAACCACGAACTTATTTAACCTCGCGTGAACTTATTCTGGCATATAACCGTGAACTCGTTCAACATTTTCCTTCCATTGTGTCGATTACACATTTTAATTATTCGTACTTATATAACTTACTACTATACAAGTAACCACGCATCTTCGTTCATGATAAGTTTCATCCACCAGGTCTTGAAAACCCTTAACATTATGACCATGGGCTTTTTTCACCTAGCACAACCATTGCTAAGTTTTTCAAGACTCACTTCCCCATCTGCACACGATGACCTCGTCAACCGTAGAGGTCGTCGCCTAGCTCCACGAGCTTAGGCGAGACTACTGGGCTTGTGTCCTAAAGAGGTCATCGCCTAGCTCCGTGAGCTTAGACGAGACTACCAGGATTTCGCCCTAAAGAGGTCGTCGCCTAGCTCCGCGAACTTAGGCGATACTACAAGGCCTTCGCCCTAAAGAGGTCGTCGTCTAGCTCCACGAGCTTAGGCGAGACTACCAGGCTTTCGCCCTAAATAGGTCGTCGCCTAGCTCCGCGAGCTTAAGCGAGACTACCAGGCTTGCCCTAAAGAGGTCGTCGCCTAGCTCCGCGAGCTTAGGCTAGACTACCAGGCTTGCACCCTAAAGAGGTCGTCGCCTAGCTCCACGAGCTTAGGCGAGACTACCAGGCTTTTGCCCTAAAGAGGTCGTCGCCTAGCTCCGCGAGCTTAGGCGAGACTACCAGGCTTTCGCCCTAAAGAGGTCGTCGCCTAGATCCGCGAGCTTAGGCGAGACTACCAGGCTTTTGCCCTAAAGAGGTCATCGCCTAGCCCGTGAGCTTAGGCGAGACTACCAGGCTTGTGCCCTAAAGGGGTCGTCACCTAGCTCCGCGAGCTTAGGCGAGACTACCAGTTCATCACCCTTAGACACATCACACAAGAGAAGAGTTAAGCTTAAAAACTTCACATGCAACTTTATTACTTGTATCGCGAAAACATAATCAAATAACAACTGAAAGCAAAGAATGATAACATGTCTCTAGCTATGCATAATACTTCTTCAAGTGGGATATGTTCCACGGTTGGGGTAGTAGCCGCCCCTCAACATCACGGAGCTCATAGGCGCCCCCCGCGAATACCCTCTCAACAATATGGGGACCTTCCCAGTTCGGTTCCAATTTCCCAACATGCTTCAGGGCATCAGCCTGGCACCAGACCAGGTCTCCCACTTGGAATCGACGAGCTCGAACCGACTTGTCATGGGCCGCCCTCATCCGCTGCTTGTAAGTCGCCGTCCTTAATGTCGTCTGGTCACGTAGCTCGTCCACCAGGTCCAGTGCCTCCCTGCGGAGCTCGACGTTTCCTTTTTCCGTGCAGGTGCTCACCCGCTCCGAGTTGAGGTCGATCTCCACCGGGATGACAACTTTCATGCCATACACTAGACTAAATGGCGTCTCCCCCATTGAAGTCCTTGGTGTTGTTCGATATGACCACAACACTGAATCAAGCTCATCTACCCAAGCACCTGAAGCTCTCTCAAATCTCTCCTTCAACCCATTTAGAATTGATCTATTCGCGACCTCGGCTTGCCCGTTCGCTTGGGGGTGGGCGACCGAAGCAAACTATTGTTTGATGCCCATTTCTTTGCACCAACTCATCGTACGCCGACCTCTGAACTGAATGCCATTATCAGATATAAGCACTCGAGGAATGCCGTACCGACAACATATGTTGTTAAAAAGAAACTTCATCACCCTTTCTTTTGTGATCGTCGCCAAGGTATCGGCCTCAATCCACTTAGAGAAGTAATCCACTGCCACAATGAGGAACTTTCGCTGGCCCGTCGCCTGGGGCAAAGGTCCAACTATGTCAACCCCCCACTGCGAAAAAGGTAGAGGCGAGCTAATCGGGACCATGTTCTCGGCTGCTTTATGAATCAATGGACCATTCTGCTGGCACCTCTTACATTTTCGCACAAGGTCTCGTGTCATCATCCTCATCTT
Source organism: Striga hermonthica (assembly GCA_902706635.1). Taxonomy (NCBI): domain Eukaryota; kingdom Viridiplantae; phylum Streptophyta; class Magnoliopsida; order Lamiales; family Orobanchaceae; genus Striga; species Striga hermonthica. Next base: position 4,124,498 of record CACSLK010035018.1, read on the forward strand.
AGGCCAGAAGTATCCAGCCCGGAGCACCTTCCCGACCAATGCCTAGCCTTCATGGTCGTTACAGCATCCTTCATGTACCTCCCTCCGCACGTACTCACCGTCCTGCTCCGAGACGCACCTTAGATGGGGCCCTATGTACGATCACTTATATAAGATCCCATTCTGCAAATAGAACCTCAATGCTCTCCTTCCAACCAGGTCGTCTCTGATATCATTTCCTACCACCGGCTCTTGCAACCACTGTATTTTGGGCAACTTCCAATCTCTTTGCTCCTCAACCTCTAGTACCTAGTCTAAGGTACTCCTAGTCATATCCATCAGTGTCACCGACGAAGATCGACAATCCACAAGTGATGCGGCCACCTTCGAGAGTAGGTCGGCCCTACAATTTTCTCCACACGGTATCTGTATCAACTCCCAAGTCGCGTACCCCTTCAACATCGTATGGACCTCCACCAGATACTTCTTCATGCGTTCCTCCTTAACTTCATACTCTCCCCTGATCTGTTCGACCACAAGCTAAGAGTCCGAGTGAATGATTACTTGTCGGGCTCTTTCTTTCCAAACGAGTTGAATCCCCTTGATGAGGGCTTCGTACTCCGATTCATTGTTCGACACTCTAAATGAAAGTTTCAACGCGAACTCTTAATGGTCCTTCTCGGTTGTGACCACCAAGATGCCGAGACCTGCTCCTCCTGCGGACATTGAGCCATTGACATAGACCATCAATGGTCTCCTCTCATCTCCAGTCTGCACTCTTGCATGAAGTCGGCTAACGCCTAAGACTTAATAGCTTTTCGAACCTCGAAGTCAACATTGTACTCGCCTAGCTCAACTGCCCACTTCACCATCCTTCCCAAGACCGAAGGACGACCTAAAGTATCTTTGAGTAGGTAGTTGGTCCGCACCATGACCTTATGCGCTAGAAAGTAAGGGCGCAATTTTCGAGCAGTGGAGATGAGTGCCAAGGTGGCCTTCTCCACATCTGAATATCGGCGCTCGGCCCCTTGCAATATTCGACTTACATAATATATTGGCTTCTGCTGCAAATGCTCCTCTTTGATCAATACCGAACTAATAGCTTCATGCCCCACCGACAGATATACCACTAACGTGTTGCCCAACTCCGGCTTTGTAAGTATAGGGAGCTCAACAAGAAACTCCTTCAACCTTTCGAATGCATGTTGCGCCTGAGACACCCACTCTAAACGCGACCCCTTCTTCAAAGCCTTAAAAGATGGAAAACTTTTTTCTACGGATTGAGCTATGAACCTGCTCAACCCTGCTAGGTGCCTGGTCAAGATCTGCACCTCTCTCAAGTTCTTTGGTGGCTGCATCTCGATGACGGCTCACACCTTCTCCGGGTTGACTTCGATGCCCCTCTCCATTACCAGGTAGCCCAAGAATTTTCCCGATCGTACCCCGAACTTACACTTAGCCGGGTTGAGCTTCATGCCATATCATCGCAAAGTGTTCAATGTCTCGCGTAAGTCTACCACATGATCGTCCGCCTTCTTGCTCTTCACTTGCATGTCATCGACATAGACCTCCATGTTCTGCCCTATTTTCCATTTGAACATCTTATCCACCAACCGCTGATAAGTAGCTCCCGCATTCTTTAATCCAAAAGGCATGACAACGTAGCAGTAGGTACCCTTGGATGTCACAAAGCTAACCCTCTTCTAGTCCTCCTCGGCCAGAGGGATCTGGTGGTACCCCTGAGAGGCGTCCATCATGCTCAATAACGTGCACCCAGCCGTAGAGTCGACGAGCTGGTCGATACGTGGTAGGGGGTAATGATCTTTAGGGCAAGCTTTGTGGAGGTCCCTGAAGTCTATACACATCCTCCACTTTCCTTCCCCCTTACAAACCATCTTCACCTTCCTTAAAGGCGACCTTCTCAATGCCACAGTCAAACTAACTTCACCAATGGGACGGACCTCACTACCACTAAAGCCATAGAGGGTACTGTGGACCGGCTCGACCTTTACGTCTACCTCTATTTGTTGCAAGCATTTCAAAAAAATGATGTCTGTCGAGCTCCCTGTGTCTTTGAGTACCCTCTGCACATCGTAACTGGCCACCTCCGCAGTGATGACCAAAGCATCATCGTGCAGGACGACAAGCCCCTACCCATCGTCAGCCACAAACTTCAAAGTGACCAAGCTTCTCTGCACCTATACCTCAGCCATCTCATTAGACACACCCTTATCCCGGTAGGTCCTCTTCCTCTCTCTATGTGAGTCTCCATCCGTAGGACCTCCCGCGATCATGTGTATGACACCTATCTTCACCGGTCTGTCAGGCTGCTCATCAGTCCTCCACCTCTTGTCCCCTGACTCATGCCCGTCCCGGTGATTTTCTCGGCGTTCCCTATCCTTAATCACGAAATCCTTTGAATGACCGGCCCTAATGAGTCGCTCAATCTCATCCTTCAACTCTCGACAAAAGTTAGTAAAATGACCATAGTCTCGGTGGTACCGAGAATATCTGTCCTTTGATGCTGAAAATTTGCGTGGAGGAGGCAAAGGCTTCGGTTGCGCCAACAACTTGTCCTCCCCTCATTTCTTCATTGTCTCTAGGATCTCCTGTTGCGGCGCATTGAGTGATTTGTAATGCTCGTACCTTGATCCCCTGAACTGATCCTCGACCCTGGATTCCTTAGGGACCGCACGGCGATCACCCTGTCGTGGCTTATCTTCGACCTGCTTAGCCTTTGTCTTATCATTCCGGATGAAGTCCGCCTCTGACTCCTCCATATTCACATATTTGCTGCACCTCTCAAGTAGCTCATCAAAGGACCTCGCTGGCCTTTCGCCAATGAATCCCTACATTTCCCAAGCTCAGGCCCCGCGTAAGACCTCCAGCTTTGATTTCTTCCGAGAAAGAGGGGACCTCCACGCACTCCTTAGTGTATCGCGCTAAATATTTCCGCAATGTCTCCCCTTCCTTCTGCTGCATATTAATCAACGAGAGGTATGTCTTCTCGTGCTTCCTGGCACTCGCAAACTGGTTCAGAAACAGAGAGCTGAACATCTCAAAGCAATCTATAGATCCTGCTGGCAGCTGGTGGAACCAATCTTGCGCCGACCCCATTAATGTCGTCAAGAAGGCTCGCAACTCACAACATCACTATACCTGTGCAGCACGGCTATGTTGTCAAACGATCTCAAGTGCCTGGCTGGGTCCGCCGATCCATCATAGGACAAACTCAACTCTCTGAAGTTGCTAGGCAAATACCCTTGTAGGACATCCTCTGCAAAAAGGTGTCCTCGCAAAACTACAGGTCTCTTACCCTGCACCCGCGCTTGGAGTTCCCGCATTTAAGCTGCCAACCTCTCCAAAGTGAACCCCTCCGGTTGTGTCGTTGCCACCGGTAACATTCATCATATTTTCATGCATTATGAGTGATATAGTGAGATGTTTGACCGTGATTATCGTGGGTTTGTGCACCATTTTGTTTAATTTATTAATCTATGATGGAGGTATATTTGTCGTTGGTTTTGTAGGAAATATGCCCGAAAAAGCGTTAAAGATGGAATCGGGACGAAAAACGACGAAAATAAGGTGCGGACAGGTCACACGACTCGTGTGGATCGAGACACGAGTCGTGTGGGGTGAGAAAAATCGAGCTTTTGTGGGATTTTGGTACGGCTTTCCCACACGAGTCGTGTGGCCAAGGA
>CACSLK010035018.1:4148072-4161044 GCA_902706635.1 Striga hermonthica
TTTTTTTTTTCTTCTCAAACTATTTCAAGCAATTGTTTTTTGTTTTCAGGGTCGATTAGGGAACCAAAGCACGGTCATTTAAAAGAACTCCACAAAGCCATCAAGCTTTGTGAACATGCATTACTCTCATCGGACCCTAACGTTACTTCATTAGGAAACTATCAGCAGGTTCGATACTTCCATTACGAGCCTCAAAAAATTCTAATTTTTTTACTCAAACTTTCTTTCCTTACACCATCATTGGTTTGCTTGTAGTATCGATTATATTCACAGAAAAAAGCTTGTACATTTTCAGGCTTACGTATTTTCCCCCAAACAAGGAAACTGTGCAGCTTTTCTTTCGAACTTTGATAGTAAATCGGCTGTAAAGTTGATGTTTAACAACAGGCACTACAATTTACCTCCTTGGTCCATTAGCATTCTTCCAGACTGTAAAAATGTGGTCTTCAACACTGCAAAAGTATGCATATTCCTATTCATTAGTTCAAATTCAATCATATACAAGCCTGTTATACTTCCCTGAGTAACGGCTTGTTTTTGTCTTGTGAATTTCATTAAAGATCGGAACACAAACTTCACAAGTTCGAATGCAGCAGTCTAATATTGTGTTTCGCTCGTGGGAGTCATATGGCGAGGACGCAGCTTCATCTGAAGATAGTTCGGTGTTTATAGCTAACGGGCTTTTGGAGCAGATAAATGTCACCAGGGATTATAGTGATTATTTGTGGTACACTACTAGGTAAGCATTTCGAATATCAATTTGGTTAATATCAATTAGACAACCAAACTTGATTAATAATATCTTACTCAACTTTTTCTGTTTTTAACTTTAGCGTCAACATTGATTCATCGGAATCATTTTTACGAGCTGGGAAGAAGCCGACTCTGAATGTGAACTCGAGAGGCCATGCCATACATGTCTTCATTAATGGTCAGCTTGCAGGTATATTTGCAAACATCTAAACAACTTCTTTTTCTAAGTGTACTCTTATGTGATATTCGCATAGACTTTCGAATTACATTTAGTGAAAAAAGATAGGCTTTTCTAATTCATTAATTAATGTGCATTCACAGGGTCTGCTTATGGGACGAGGGTTAATACAGGATTCACATTCAGTGGACCTGTGAACTTGAGAGCTGGAAAGAATAAAATCGCTCTGCTCAGCATAGCCATGGGCTTGCCGGTTAGTTCCGGAGAAATATTTATTATCCAGCTCGGACCACCTTAAAGTTCTTGAAGAAAAATATTATAGAGTAGATACCATTTTTACTCTGTATTCAGCAAATTCTGTAACTAATGAGAACTAACTGCTGTTGTGATTACAAAAAAATGAAGAACAACGGATTTCATTTCGAGAATTGGAACGTGGGATTGGGGCGTGTGGAGCTGGATGGGCTGGATCAAGGGAAAAAGGACCTGAACAGGCAAACATGGTCTTACCAGGTGAAAAACGAATGGAGAAGTTGCAAAATTGACGTGAAATCTGGATTTTTGTAAAACCACATTGTGTAACACTTGTTTATGATGGAATAGGTCGGATTAAAAGGCGAGAAAATAAATTTGGGCTTGCCCGAAAAGGTTTCCTCTGTTGAGTGGACGCGAGTATCGGCTGCCAACCAAAATCAACAGCCTTTGAGATGGTACAAGGTAAAAACCTACCAGAGTGGTAAAATATAAGTTCTCAAGTCTTGAAATTTCCTGAAATACCGATTTTTCGAACTTTGCAGGCATATTTTGACGCGCCAAGTGGCAAAGAGCCATTGGCTCTGGATATGAGGAGCATGGGGAAAGGTCAAGTGTGGGTCAACGGTCAAAGTATCGGAAGATATTGGCAGGCTAAGGCAAATGGTAACTGTGGAGTTTGCCATTATAGCGGCACATATCGGTCACCAAAATGCCAGCTTGGATGCGGCCAACCGACTCAGCGCTGGTAAAGACCCTCATATCTAATCATCGATAATTACAAAATGTAACCACAAAATTTAATCTCGTATATTCCCAATTTTTGCTTTACAGGTACCATGTCCCAAGATCTTGGCTGAAGCCTACACAAAACCTGATTGTGATATTCGAGGAGCTCGGTGGGGATGCGTCAAGAATCACCCTCGTCAAACGAACGACATCTGGTGTGTGCGCCAATGCGTTGGAACACAACCCAACAATCGCAAATTATTACCTCACGGAGGGCACCAACAGAGAACAAAAAATGCTCCACCAGGCCAAAGTCCACCTCCGATGTGGGCCCGGCCAGTTGATATCAAAAATTAAGTTCGCGAGCTTCGGGACCCCAAAGGGCAGTTGTGGAAACTTCCAGCTAGGGACTTGCCATGCCCAGAACTCCCATGACATCATACAAAAGGCATATTATATTAGTATATCTAATCAATTCCCTCATTTGCTTCAGTGGTAGGTTTTGTGTAGGTGGAGATTGACGTATTGTATATATTTTGCTCGTTTTGATGTGTGTGGGTGCAGATGTGCCTTGGGAAGCAAAGTTGTAAGCTTTCGGTGTCGAATAGCTACTTTGGGAATGATCCTTGCCCGCGCGTTTTGAAGAGGTTATCTGTCGAAGCTATTTGCTCTAATATGGTGGCCTGAGAAATTTCTTTACATCAAAGAAGGCTATTGTGGAAAGAGTTGAAACCCGAGCAAATTGGATAGTGTAGGGCTTCATGAAGTGAAATGCTTGTGTCATAACTTATGACTGTGCATGATCAGGTTAAGGAAGTATTGTATCCTGTGGGTTTGGTAATGTGAATCATGTGATAGACTATAGTTATGATGAATCCCAGAAAGAAGTACAGATCTTCCTCTGTTTTTATTTAATATTTTACATTATTCTTGTTCACTCTTTAGTCAGAGAACCAAATTTATATAAACTACATGTAATTTTTGTATATTTACAAGGTCACACTTTAAAAACAAATCTCATTGGAACAGTAAAGAGAACTCCAGGAGTGAGAAAAACTTATAGAAATCTTCATAACATAGAATACTTATAGAAATCTTCATAACATAGAATATAAATATACAGAACAAAGGCAAAGCTAGGACAAATCTCTTTATTACATGCGCGAATAGAAAGCACAACTATAGATCAGCAAATTCAGGCAGTAGTAGTAAGGGCACCGTGTATAGCAACTTTTTTCTGCAAGTCGTCCTTATCTGCACCAACAATCCTGTCAATCACCTTCCCCTCTTTGAAGAACAAAAAGGTCGGCATAGCCTCAACTTCATATTCCTGGGCCACAGCCTGCAGAAAATGTCAGTCACATGAGATGAACAACAAATCTATCTTAAAATTCAAATGGGATAAAAAAGACTAACAAAAGCATGGTACATATTATAAGAAGTAAGAGACGGGCACTTCAAAATCTGTAAGGCGCCCCCCTAGAGTTAAATGTATAGGCAAGAACAAAGGCTACCTGGAGTTCATCCACATCAACCTTCAGGAAAATAACATGGGGTGTCTTCTTGGCCATCTCAGCCAAGACGGGAGCAATGAAACGGCATGGTGGGCACCATGAAGCTGTGAAATCAACCACCACCTGATGGAAAAAATTTCGCTTAAGAAACATGATAACACATAAAAGCAACCTCAACAAATAGCACCACAAACACAATAAAAATATCATCAAGCACAATTAAAAACAGCATGGGTGTCAAATTAAAGGCTGGTTCTCATTTGCACAAATACAAGAGCTTTATATATATATACTAAAGCAAATAAGTTTACAACCAACATGTAAGAAATCAAGTCGCCCGACAAACACTATCAGTCTATCATAAACGTAATCGTTTATTTATCAACAGAACAAAGAAACAAGAAACATTATCAAATCCATTTTTATCAATTTAGGGGTTATTGCAACCAACAAGACACTCTTATCAGATAAGCTCATAAACGAGGCCTTCTTTTTCATTTTCATTCCCGACATGCGGCAGATCAACTATCGGACGCTAAATTTCGTGTGAATAAAGATGTAATAAAGATAAATATTCTTCCACATATACAACAACATCAGTAAAGGAAAGCCACAACAGATTGATCTCAAATTCTGCTCATTCAATAGAGATGCAACAAAGCTTCCTTTTTACACATACAAGACCGCACATATCAATGAAAAGAAAGGATCTTTACCACAATCCATCTTCTTCTACCCCAATATTGATAACAATTCAACATATTGACATAAACTACTCAAAAAAAGGTTAAAACACACAGGCTCACACTTGCACTGATACGTAATAAGAGAACCCAGTAACACTTACACAGAAACCCTAATACGCCGTGATTCAAATACACTTAAAAAGGGGTTTTGGACCTTAAAATTCACAAAATAAATAAAAAAAAAAAAATGAAGAATGAAAGAACACGCGCATAAGAGTGAGATCGAGAGTTTACCAATTTCTTAGAATCGAGACCCCTTTTGAGGTGCAGTTTCCATTCATCAATGGAGTGGACGCTAATCACTTGTCCTTCCTCAGCTGCTGCTGCTGCCGCCGCCGCTGCCATTTTTTTCAATTACAAACAAAAAATTCGAAATTTATTCAGACGTTCTGTTTTTATGGCGTTCGCTGTAAGCAAAGAATAAGGGTCGGCCTTATATATACAGCTGAATGATGCGGTGCGATTGACAAACTGTAAATGACGAATATGCCCCGACGTAAAGGCCTCCGTGAGCAGTGACGTGTGGCAAAATTACATACTTGGTTATTAGGACTGGATAAATTTTAATTTAATTACAAACCAAAAATAATTAGGTTCGGATTACCATAAATATGTTGATTATTTATGGTCATGTTACATGCATTATTTGTATTTTAATAGCATTCCTTATTATATCTATTGAATTGTATATGTATTTTAAAAGTTAATAACTTTTGTATTTTTTATCAATTTTACATATGTAATATATCAAATTAATTTTCTTTTGATGAGTTTCGATTTAACATCCATACTAGTACAACACCCGTGTATTACACGGGTATTTGCTAATTTTTTTTTTTTAAATCTAAAATTAATAAGAAAAAAGTAGTTTGAAAATTTAAATATCTTTTATAAGAATATATATATTAGTATATATTTATTGTGACACTTTTTATTTGTGCGACTTACTTGTGTTATATTATAATAATTTTATTTTTAACTTACAATATATAACTACATTACATATAAATATATCAATTGAGAAATAATTTTATTTTTCTAATAATTTTTAATAAATATTATTATTTTTTATTATTATAAAGATAAATATAATTTATTTATTTCATATATACAATATGGATGTCAAATCGAAGATCATCAAAAGATGATTAATTTGATATATTATATATGTAAAACCGATAAAAAATACAAAAGTTATCAACTTTTAAAATACATTTATAATTCAATAGTTTATTGAAGGAAACAAATCAAAATTCAGGGATATATTAGTCACTTATTGCCTCACTATGTAAAATTACAAAAAATTAAATGGTTATATTAGTAAAAGTGATATTAAAATACCTAAGTTAGCTAAATAATATTTATGGAATACCCGAACCTAGATGATTAATTATTAATATATCAATATTATTTATCCAAACCAATTACGAAGCATGATTCTTCGCTAAATAGGATTCCGAAGCACCAGAAGCAGCCACGTAGGCTCAGCGCATTCTGGAATTATATATAGGGAGGATTATATGTATAAAAAAAATAATTTATATTTATCTTTATAACAATAATAAAATTATTTTTAATATTAATTAGAAAAATAAAATTATTTATCAACTAATATATTTATATTTCAAATAGTTATATGATATAAGTTATAAAAACTAATATAATATAACACATGTAAGTCATAAGTAACACATATCATTCTAAAATATATAGTAATATATTTTTTTTTAAAAAAAATAAACTAAATTTAATATAGTTTTCTCATTAATTATTAAATTTAAAAATAATTTTTTAATAAGCACCCGTGTAATACACGCGTGTTGTACTAATTTTGAATTTATTGGTCGATTTGACTGAAGAAATAAACGAAGTTTATTACAGTTCGTTTCAAAAAATTTTGATGGTCATGGAATGGGGACGCCATGCCGACCACGTTCAGAGGAATACCGATTTTCACCTTTTTTTTTTTTAAATTATGATTTTCTTTTATTGCACTTTTAAAAAAATGTGTGAAATTCTTATTGTGATCTAATAAAATGTAACTAGTATGCAACTCGTGTGTGCAATGCACATGTGACATTTTTGTTGGAAAATTGAATGAAAGTTGCAACTGAAAGTTTAATTTGAAATTATGTCTTCATTTTTTAAACATGTAACTTGGTTTTATTAATGTTACATTTAACTTAACTACATTAACTCTTGGAGTAAATGAATGACTTAATGAGTATGTCTTATCATAACCTATAAAAGGGACTTCTTATCTTTTGAAGAAAACATACGAGAAGAAAAAAAAACAAGGAAAGAAAAAACATTACAAAGGATTTTTTCCATTTTTCTTTTAAGTGTTTTAAGTGTTTTGGTCCAGGCATAGTTCCAGTTCGCCGGATTAGTTTCGATTTTTCCGTTGTACCCTGGGAAACAGACGCTCATACGGGGCGAATCTATTTTAAAGACACTGTGTTCTCACAAGTCTCGGTATATGTTATATAGCAATCTTATTTTATTTTCCCGTTAAAGTTCCCTACAATCTTAAAACAGATTCCTATTAAAGATGGTTGCTGAACAAAATACTATTGGCGTTGCTAATACCGGTGTTGCTACTACAATTTCTATTTCTCCTTCTGTTCCGGTAAATCATGCTGATAAACCGGAAAAATTTAATGGCTTGAATTTCAAGCGTTGGCAGCAAAAGATGCTGTTTTATCTCACTACGTTGAACCTTGCGAGGTTCTTGACGGAAAATCCACCAAAGTTGGGGGAAAATCCGGATGTTCAAGCGGTTAGTGCGCTTGATGCATGGAATCACTCGGATTTATTGTGTAGAAATTATGTGATGAATTGCTTGGCTGATACACTGTACAACGTGTACAGTTCTATCAAAACAACAAAAGAGTTGTGGGAGTCTTTGGATAAAAAATATAAAACCGAAGACGCTGGGGCCAAGAAATTTCTTGTAGGCCGGTTTCTGGACTACAAGATGGTTGACTCGAAGACTGTAATCAGTCAAGTGCAAGAGCTTCAAATAATCTTGCATGATATCCATTCCGAGGGAATGGTTGTGAATGAAACTTTCCAGGTGGCTGCCATAATTGCAAAGCTACCACCGAGCTGGAAAGATTTCAAAAATTATTTATTACATAAGAAAAAGGAGATGACCATTGAAGAGCTCGTTGTTAGACTTCGAATTGAAGAAGACAACAAGGGCTACGACAACAAAATGGTTAACCCTTATTTGGCCAAGGCTAATGTTGTTGAGCATGACGAAAGCTCAAACAAAAATAATAAGAAAAAAGCTGGCAATAATGGGAAAGCAATAATGGGGCCAAAGAAGCAATTTTTCAAGAAAAAAATTTCTGGAAATTGTTATAATTGTAATAAATCTGGCCATAAGGCATCTGATTGTAGGTTGCCAAAGAAAAATCAAGAAGCCCACATGGTAGAAAATCTGGCCAAAGATGTTGATGAGATGCACCTCGCTGCAGTTATATCTGAGGTGAATCTGGTGGGCTCAAATCCACATGAATGGTGGATTGACAAGGGTGCTACCTGTCATGTTTGCTCAAACAAGGAATTGTTTAATGTCCTTGACGAGACTGTGGATGGAGAAAAGCTTTTCATGGGAAATTCTGCCACATCTGACATCAAAGGAGTGGAGAAAGTGGTACTGAAAATGACATCTGAAAAAGAATTGACTCTTAATAATGTCCTTTATGTACCAAAAATTCGCAAGAACCTAGTGTCTGGTTCTTTGTTGATCAAACATGGTTTTCGTGTAGTGTTTGAATCTGATAAGGTCATTTTGACTAAAAATGGAGCATTTGTAGGGAAGGGTTATGAATGTAATGGGCTTTTAAAGCTCAATGTGATGACAATTAATAAAAGTGTTAATTCTTCCGTTTATATGTTTGAGTCTTCCATTGTGTAGCATGGTAGACTGGGACATGTCAATTATAATACCCAGCGCAGGTTAATAAAATTGAAAAGCATACCTATGTTCCATATTGATTCAAAACATAAGTGTGAAACTTGTGTTGAAGCAAAATTGACACTATTACCGTTTCAAACTATTGAAAGAAAGAGTGAACCACTTGATTTAATTCACACTGATGTATATGATTTAAAAGCTATTACGACACGTGGTGGAAATAAATATTTCATTACTTTTGTAGATGATAGCACTAAATTTTGTTATGTGTATCTTTCTCAAAAGTAAAGATAAAGCGATAGAGAAATTTGTTCTCTACAAAAACGAAGTTGAAAATCAGTTAAATAAAAAGATTAAGGTGATAAGAAGTGACAGAGGAGGTGAATATGAGTCACCTTTTGCTGAATTTTGTGCCCAACATGGGATAAGACATGAAATGACAACACCTTATTCACCGCAACAAAATGGGATTGCAGAAAGAAAAAATCGTACTTTGGAAGATATGATGAATTCAATGTTGTTAAGTTCTGGACTTCCACAGAACATGTGGGGGGAAGCTGTGTTGTCAGCAAATTACCTTTTAAATAAGGTTCCCCGCAAAAAGATAGATAAAAGCCATATGAATTATGGCATGGAAGACCATCATCCTACAAATACTTGCGAGTGTGGGGGTGTCTGGCAAAGGTAGCAATACCTACGCCAAAGAAAATAAAGATTGGACAAAAAACTGTTGATTGCATATTTATTAGATATGCACACAACAGTAGTGCTTATCATTTTCTTGTACATGAATCCAAAATTGAGGAAATTCATAAGAATACGATACTTGAATCTAGAAATGCTTCATTTTTTGAGCATATATTTCCACGTAAGTCTGAAGTGGATTCTAGTTCCATTAAAAGAAATTTGGAAATAATGGAAAAGGATCAAGATGGATATGTTGAAGTAGAACCTCGGAAAAGTAAAAGAGGTAGGATAGAAAAATCTTTTGGTCCATATTTTCTAACCTATATGGTTGAAAGTGAACCACAAATGTTTTCAGAAGCTGTAAATTCTTCTGAAGGACCTCTTTGGAAAGAAGCAATCCTAAGTGAAATAGATTCTATTTTGCAAAATCACACATGGGAGCTAGTGGATCTTCCTCCTGGAAGTAAACCATTGGGCTACAGGTGGATTTTCAAAAGGAAAATGGAATCTGATGGAACAATTGATAAGTATAAGGCTAGACTTGTAATTAAAGGTTATAAGCAAAAAGAAGGCCTTGATTACTTTGATACATATTCTCCGGTAACGAGGATAACATCCATCAGGGTAATTGTTGCAATTGCAGCTTTACGAAACCTTGAAATACATCAAGTGGATGTAAAAACAGCTTTTCTAAATGGAGATTTAGAAGAATAAATTTATATGGAGCAACCTCAAGGGTTCTCTGCTCCAGGGCAAGAGAATAAAGTTTGTAAATTGGTTAAGTCTTTGTATGGCTTAAAACAAGCTCCAAAACAATGGCATGAAAAGTTTGATAATGTCATGATTCAAAGTGGATTTAAAATTAATGAATGTGATAAATGTATCTATGTTAAAGACACAGAAAAAGGTTATGTAATCCTATGTCTTTACGTAGATGACATGCTTATTGTTGGAAGCAATGATAAAATTATTAAATCCACAAAAGATATGTTAAATTCTAGATTTGACATGAAAGATATGGGTCTAGCTGATGTGATTCTTGGAATTAAAATTCATAGAACATCACAAGGAATTGTTCTGAGTCAGGCACATTATGTGGAGAAAATCCTTGAAAAATTTAATAAGGATGATTTGACTCAGGCTAGGACCCCGATAGATACAAGTCAACATCTGTCGAAAAATAAAGGAGAAAGTGTTTCTCAAGTCGAATATTCAAGGGTGATAGGGAGTCTGATGTATCTAATGAATTGTACTAAACCAGACATCGCCTTTGCTGTGAGTAAACTGAGTAGATACACAAGTAATCCAGGAGATGAACACTTGAAAGGAATTGTAAGATTACTCAGATACTTGAGATATACTTGTAAATATCCAGCTGTAATTGAAGGCTATAGTGATGCCAACTGGATATCGGATATGAAAGATTCTAAATCCACTAGTGGATATTTATTCACTTTGGGAGGTGCAGCCATATCATGGAAATCTTTTAAGCAGACTGTTATTGCCAGATCCACAATGGAATCCGAATTTATAGCATTGGACAAAAGTGGAGAAGAGGCAGAGTGGCTTCGCCATTTCCTAGAAGATATTCCAAAATGGTCAAAGCCAGTGCCAGCCATTTGTATACATTGTGATAGTCAATCGGCTATATGCAGGGCACAAAGTAATATGTATAATGGTAAGTCTAGACATATTCGTCGAAGACATAATACCATTAGACAACTACTCTCAACTGGTACTATATCTATTGACTATGTGAAGTCAAAAGATAATCTTGCGGATTCGCTAACCAAAGGGTTAAATAGAGAGTTGGTTGCTAAATCTTTGAGAGGAATGGGACTTAAGCCTCTAGAAATGAGTTGATACAATGGAAACCCTACCTTGTTGACTGGAGATCCCAAGATCTTGGTTCAATGGGACAACCTAATTGTAAAAAGACTCTTGTGATCACTGTGGGATACTATCCTATGTCCATTCCTTAAACAGTGATACCCGTGGTGAGTAGGATAAGCATTTGGCTTTTAATGATTCTTGTATGAGAATGTAGTACGGGCTACTTGTAATTATGAATCACCTATGTGAGAGAGAAGTGGGGCAGCTTTGAAGAGAATTGTGTGAGGCTCAATTCTTAGACCCTCTCACAGAACCAGGCTATGTCCAGGGCCACTAATGGACATAATAATGAGAACTGGAATATGTTAGGGAGAATCCTGTGTGAAGTATATTCATCGTTTACACAAAAGGCAGAACAGTTCAAAGACATCGCGTCTACTGGTCAACTAGTAAAGTTAATGTGCTTTCAAAAGGGAAGGTTCAAAGGGTAATACCTACCTATCCTATGCAGGTTTCAACTGTTGGACCATAACATTATTTTTCAATTTCATTCATGTGGGGGATTGTTGGAAAATTGAATGAAAGTTGCAACTGAAAGTTTAATTTGAAACTATGTCTTCATTTTTTAAACATGTAACTTGGTTTTATTAATGTTACATTTAACTTAACTACATTAACTCTTGGAGTAAATGAATGACTTAATGAGTATGTCTTATCATAGCCTATAAAAGGGACTTCTTATCTTTTGAAGAAAACATACGAGAAGAAAAAAAAAACAAGGAAAGAAAAACATTACAAAGGATTTTTCCCATTTTTTCTTTTAAGTGTTTTAAGTTTTTTGGTCCAGGCATAGTTCCAGTTCGCCAGATTAGTTTCGGTTTTTCCGTTGTATCCTGGGAAACAGATGCTCATACGGGGCGAATCTGTTTTAAGGACACTGTGTTCTCACAGGTCTCGGTATATGTTATATAGCAATCTTATTTTATTTTCCCGTTAAAGTTCCCTACAATTTTTTCATTTGATTTTGTAAATTGTAGTAGGTAATTCGACAAAGTTATAATGTGTCGGGCAATTTTTCAATTTTAGTTATTCGACGAAAAAAATACATGTTCATTGAAAACTTCATTGTACACAAAATTATTAATTAAATTTTGGGAAACTCATCATTCTCATAAGATATCATTTTCAAAACTTTTTTGTACAACCTGCCAAAATTCTAGTCCGACATAATCACATTATTAACACCCATAAGAGACCTGGTAATTTGTAATGGCTCTCAAAAGTATGAAGTTGGTCTACATATTCTCACCAGACAATGCAGTTTATCATATTTTCCTTAGAAACAGTACATATCAATAAGTTAGTAAATATGCTAGTGGTTAATTTAAAACCAATGAAAGAATCAAATTAAATGAAAAAAGTAACATACTCTAAATTTCAATCACAATGCCAATGACACCAGACAATTATTAATAATAAATTCGGCAATTGCCAATTCCCCTTGTCTTTTTCTTGTCTTTTTCTTTCTCATCATTTTTTTTTTTTAATTTAAAACTTTTGGTTATTTGGCAATCGCCAACCCCCCTTCAACTTTTCTTCATAAAACTCCGACAACCATGTCGGACTCTAGTAACATTTCTTCTTTGACCTATTTTCTCAACCCCTAGATGAACCTTTTAGGGACCTCCCTTTAACCCTGGCTCTCTCTTTTTCTTACCGTTAGCTAGACCAGGTTACAGTGGTCAAAGGCAAAAAAACCTTGGACGAGCCATCTAGGCTCGCCGTGCTCTTCCTCTCTCTCGAAAATTAAAAGACCAAGTTACGATTGTTAAAGGTAAAAAAAACTGAGGTATTTTCTATCCTCGTGACGGTTGTCAAACCAAACCCCCTAACCTCCTACTCCAACGACCATGTCACAACCATTCTTTACAATTTTGAGCTTCCTTGATCTTTGGGTTCTAAAGTTCCAAAGGTTGGTGAGCTCTTTGAGTAGCCCCCCTCGGGCACTACTTCTTTTTCCTTGGCCAAATTCAGTTCGGACTAAAATTCTCTCTCTAGAACGACCTGATAGGATTCAGTCGGCTCTACCACCTCCCTCTAAATTATTTTACCTCAAACTCGTTATGTATTATGGTAGGTGACGCAGTAGAAAACGTACGATGGGAACAATATGAATTCTCAGAAGAACTCAAGAGAGATATTTTATTTCAATCGTAAAACTGAATAACAATGAGTTTTCTGCCCCTTTAAATAGGCTCTCCACCCTAACTTATTTAAAGCAATAAATATCCTAAACATAGGAAATAAATAAAAGGGAATAAATAAAAGGATAAAATACTAAATAAATAAATAGCT
>CACSLK010035018.1:4186551-4197593 GCA_902706635.1 Striga hermonthica
GCAATGATGTAATGACGATTTTTTAAATTCGTCACCACAAGGCTACATACGGTGACACTTTTTTTTTCGTCACACGAAATTTGTCACATTTTGACAGATTTCTTGTAGTGTCAGTTCATGCAAGAGAGATTGTAGCCAAACCACATCACATGAAGCATGTGCCAAGGATCTATACTCAGCTTCTGTACTGGATCTCGAAACTACATGTTGCTTCTTTGAACTCCAAGAAATCAAATTTGGTCCTAAAAAGATACAGTATCCACTAGTTGATCTTCTATAATTTAAGTCTGAGCCCCATTCAGCATCTGCATAGCCATTGATTTGAAGATTTTTGGGACTGTCGAAGTGCATCCCATATTCCAGTGTCCCTGCCAAATACCTAAGAATTCTCTTCACAACCTTCCAATGGGTGTTCAGAGGGGTTTGCATATATAGAGAAACTTTGTTAACACAGAAAGACAACTCATGTCTTGTGATTGTAGCATACTGTAAAGCTCCCACAACTGATCTAAATAGAGTTGGATTCTCCATAGGTTGGCCACTGAACTTGGACAAAGTAGGAGAGCTTACCATAGAAGATGATATTCCCTTGGCATCAAGCATCTTAACTCTGGACAGCAAATCTGAAATGTACTTCTTTTGATTGAGGAATAGTCCATCATTTGTCTTTAGAAACTCAATGCCTAGGAAATAACTCAGGCCACCAAGATCTTTTAAGGAGAACTCAAGCTTGAGTTTATCAATCAATATGTTCACTTCATTTGAGCTGTTGTCAGAGATGATCATATCATCCACATACACTAAGACTAGTGTTGTGTGCCCATTTTCATGTCTGTAGTACAAGGAGTTATCAACTTGAGAGGTCTGAAAGTGAAACGAGTGAAGAGAAGATCCTAGCTTATTGAACCAGGCCCTTGAGTCCTGCTTTAATCCATAAATGGATTTTTGAAGTTTGCAGACCAATCTTTCTTTTCATTATTGAATGAAACCAAAGGGCTGATCCATGTAGAGTTCTGTATCTAAGCTTCCATTAAGAAAGGCATTGTCTATGTCAATCTGTTTGATGCTCCAATTGAGAGCCAAAGCAACTGAAAGGACTGTTCTTATTGTAGCCATTCTAGCCACAGGACTAAAGGTTTCTTCATAATCAAATCCTGGAAATTGAGTGAAGCCCTTGGCTACTAATCTTGCTTTATGCTTTGCTATGGTGCCATCTGCTTTATGATTCAATTTGTAGACCCATTTGCTGCCAATGAGAGTCTTTTCTGGTGGTAAAGTTGTAAGAACCCAGGTTTTATTCTTCAAAAGAGCTTCATACTCTTTAAACATAGCCTCTTTCCATTTGGGATTTGACAGTGCTTCATAGTCATTTACAGGTTCTCTATGCTCCAACTTGCAGATAGCTTTTGGTTTGTGAATACCAACTTTGGATCTTGTGATCATTGAGTGGCCACTTGTTTTCTCAACAACATGCTCAATAGGAGAATAAGTGGAATCATCAGTATGAAAATCACTCTCTATTGGTAAATCAATATATAAGTGTCCTTGAAGGTTTGGTGTGTTTTGATGAGATGAAGGAGGGCTATTTGACTGAGTAGTAGGTGAAGAAGAAGTTGAAGAGTTCTCAAGAGAATGCGCAGAAGGGTTATCAGTATTAGCAAGATTTTGGTTTTCAAGGTTCTTTATGAAAGGCATGGAGGCAATGTTGTCATCATGATGTGTTATGTTTCTGGTCTCTGTTGGTTTGGTGTATGGAAACTGAGTTTCATTAAAGATTACATGTCTGGTGAGAATGATCTTTTTGTTAGGTAATAACACTCTATGTCCTTTGTGTTTGCTGTTGTAGCCAAGGAAAGTGCTGGGAAGGCTTTTGAAATCAAGTTTGTGAGTATTGTAAGGTTTCATCATGGGGTAGCAAAGGCATCCAAAGGTTTTAAGAAAAGAGTAGTCAGGTTTCTTGTCATTGAGAACTTCAATGGGTGATTTAAAATTGAGAACTTTACTAGGAGTTCTATTTATAAGGTAGGCTGCACTACAAACAACATCATCCCAATGATGTGTTGGGAGATTAGACTGAGCAAGGAGGGATAAGGCTACTTGAATGAGATGTCTGTGCTTTCTTTCAGCTATCCCATTTTGCTCAGGAGTGTAGGGATAAGAAACTTGGTGTTTAATCCCATTATCAGAAAGGAATTTGGTCAAGGCTGTAAATTCTCCCCCCTATCACTTTGAAACACTTTGATCTTCCTAGCAAACTGAGTTTCTATAAAGTTTTAAAGTGGATGAAGGCAGCATGAGTATCTGATTTATGTTTTAAGAGGTAAACTCATGTGTTTCTGCTGGCATAATCAATGAAAGATACATAGTAAGTGAATCCTTGAAAGGATTTTATAGGTGCTGGCCCCCAAAGGCCTGAGTGAATAAACTCAACTGGTTTGAAATCTTTAATTTGAGAATCTAAAAATGGAAGCTTATGCATTTTGGATTTCATGCAAGCAGAACATAAAGAAACATTCTCACTGTCATTAAAAGGAACATTACAATCATTAAAAGATTTCCTAACAACATCCAAGTTTGCATGACCAAATCTGGTATGCCAAACATCTAGGCTAGTCTTATTTTTAACTTCAGCTGAAAGAAGGTTGAATTTATGGTTCAGAGGTTGTTGATGAATGTCCTTGGGTTCAGAGGTTTTGGTTTGAAGAGAGAAGCTGTAGAGGACATCTTTAACTGATCCCTTGAGCAGCACTTCCTTTGAAACTTGATCCTTGACAAGACAAAGTGAGGGGTGAAATTCAAAGAACACTCTATTATCTTTAGCAAACTGAGACACACTAATGAGGTTCTTGGTGATATTAGGGACATGAAGGAGGCTCTTAAGGAGAAATTTTTTATTTTCAGGAGACACTACATATGATTCACCAAAATGAGAGATTTTTATACCTGTTCCATTGCCTAAGTGGATCCTCTCATCTCCTGTGTATTCAGTGAATAGACTTAGATTAGCCAAGTCATGTGTCACATGGTTTGTGGCTCCTGATTCTGGGTACCAAAATTCAGATGGAGCTCCTCCATTGTTGTTGACATCAGTGAGGTTGATGGTTCCTCCTCCTCCATACTGATTTCTAGAAGATTGCCCTTGAAAAGTGTTGTTGTTGGAGAATTGTTTGAAGGTAAAGTTGAGATCACATCTATAATAACACTTCTCAGCAGTGTGGTTATTATAGTGATATAATTGACATCTAGCTCTTCCCTCATTTCTACCCCATCTTCCTCTAAAGGGGCCTCCTCTACCATTTATGCCTCCTCTTGGGCTAAAGCCTTGGCCTCTGCCTCATTGAGAAGGATAATTTCCTCCTCTGAAACCACCTCTCTTGTTGGTGAAGTTTACTGAAAATTGGTTGTTTTCCTCAGAGTTTGTTCCACCTTCCATTGACTCCAATCTGTTTTCAAAGCTGAGAAGAAGAGAGTGACCTCTCTAAGTTTTGGTGTGTCAGATCTGGATAAAATGGAGACAATTGTTGGGTTGTAATCATTTCCTAAGCCAGCTAGCACATGTGATACTTGATCTTCTTCATTAATTCTTTGCCCACAAGCTGCCAACAAATCACAACAAGACTTGATGTTGTTGAGGTAGTCTTTCATGGAAGAAATCCCCTTTTTGTTGTCTGGAGTTTCAGCTTGTACTGCATGGTCTTGGCTGCATTTTGGCTGGCAAAAGAAGTCTCAAATGCTTCCCAGATCTCTTTGGAAGTGGTGAGTCCAACGGTGGATATGAGGATGGATTCAGTGAGAGAAGATAAAAGCCAGGAGGCCAAAAGCTGATCTTCCTTCATCCATGAAATGAAAGTTGGGTTGATTCTAGGGGTGTCTGCATCTGGATCTGTGATGGTTTGATGTGGAACAGGTTGGCTTCCATCGAGAAATCCCTCAAGTCCATGGCCTCTAACTGCTGCTAGAACTTGTTGCCTCCAGATAAGGTAATTTGAATCTGAAAGTTTGATGCTAATGAGCTGGCTTTGAGGTCGAATAGCAATATCATGATTTTGGGTGGCCATGGTTTGATTTGCTCAAATAGAAAAAAAAAAAAAAGGATCTGAAAATGGATTATCAGAGCATGGTTTGGCTAACCAGCTCTGATACCATAACAGGAAAAATCAACACTCATCTTTCTTAGTTATAGATCAAGAAAAAGAAAGAAGGATCACAGTAGCTTTGCTGAGAATAGGGTTGCAGTGTTTAATGCTCATTGAAAGCTGCTTACACGGTTTCCTCCAAATATATACAAGGCTTGGTAAATCTTAGCACTTCATTTCAAACTAAAGTATAGCTAGATAAGTGACACCTAGCACTAACAGATGAGAATGTGTAACAAACAAAATGTACTAGCTAAAGGTGTGAGCTCTCTCTCTCTCTCTTGTCCTTTCTGGCTCTATTTCCACGTGCATGATCAGCTGATGTGTGATTCTCTGTGGCAGTAAGGTCATTATTTGGCCATGCTGATGTGTGAACTTCTCTAACATGAGGCTTTAGATTTAAGTAGCTCAACTGGATTTTCAGTAGTATATATACTGACCTATGTCAATTCAATTTCTAAAGGTTCAAGTTGGTTTGTATATTCTTTTATATGTTGTATATGCCTCATGAACCCAATTACCAACTTTACGAACCAGTTTCAAGGACTTGCAAAGTGTCGAGACAGTTTTACCGACGTAAACATTCTGACGCTCAAATTATAATTAGTTTTTAAACCCAAAATCTCGGTAATTTTGCTAAGCACTAAGCATAGGTTCAAGCCTGCTATTGAAATTATATAATCGTATTCGTAGATATTACATTTTTTAAATTATCTAAGTTACCAATATCTTCGAAATCTAAATAAGATCATCCAAAATATCCACTCAATTTCCTTTCCATGTAGAGAATATCTTTTTTACCTTACAATGTGCTATTTTGGTAACCATTTCGGTCAATTCTTCAAACCCTACTTTCTACTAGTACTAGCTCGGGTATAGTCACACATTTGAGGATCCTAACCCTTAACTCAGCATACATTTCATCTTGTGCATACTCTCGAGCAGGTCGATCCAGATTTTTCTCGTCCGTAGAATTAATGAACCGAGCTACTATCTCTATCACCCGAATTGTATATAAACTGAATTGTATATACGAAATGTCCTAATAATCAAAGATAATATCTTTTCTTTTCCTTCGAGCTAAAAGAAGATGATTAATTCCAAATACATTTTAAAAGAACAACTAAGATATGGAAAGTTAAAATGAGAAGACCTTCTCTTAATTTCTTTTCAAGCATTAGTTGCATATTAACTATTTCAAGAAACAAAAATAAAGTAAATAAATATTATTTTTTATTAATGTCAAATTCGATTTTCTTACACTAGCCCTTAGCTCGCATATATTTCATCTTGTGCATACTTTCGTACATGTCGATCCGAATTCTTCCCGTCCTTGGAAATCATGAACCGATCGAGCTACTAACTCTACCACCCCAATTGTATATAAACCGAATTTCCCAAACCGTTTCAAGGCTATATAAAACCTCACACTAGCACCTTTTGGAACACTCGAGTACAAATTTCGGGAGATGCTACGGTCCCGAATCATTCTATCGGTGTTTGTAACCGTTTAGATTAACTATCCTCAACGGTCACATGATGATATAACCGTTACAAACTCCAACAAAATGATTTCGTATCGAGTCCGTAGCATTTTCTACAAATCTAAAAAAAAAAAGAATAGAGAGATGCTACGGTCCCGTTACGGTACCATCCCGTCGGTTGTTTTAACCGTTAGATCTACGTGTAGTTAGATAAGATCGATGATCCAACGGTTAAAATACCCGACGGGATGGTACCGTAACGGGATGGTAACATTTCCCAAAAGAATATCCTCATGCTCATGAGGTGTATATCCTCATCCTCCTTTGGCTGCCACCTGACCCGACCTCGTGCGCAAATTCACACATTCTTAGCCATTTTCAAACATGCCTTTTTTTTTTTTTTATTTTCTCAAACAAAAGTCGAAAAAACGGACACGATAAAATCAACATAAATTTCTCACTTTGCCAAGTATCAATCCACACTCTCCACCCATAGACACGTGTTGCCACCCTTCCTCCTCCCTCTCTCTATATATACTGACTCTCTTACTCTCACTCAACATTAATCCACAAACAATACAAAGAAAAAATAAGCTCACAAATGTCGAAATCCATGGAGAGTTGTCGAAAAGGCGAGGAGAAGAACGCCGCCGCGAGGTCGTCTCGACCGAGGCTCGCTCAAGCGAGCTCGCGAAAAGGTTGCATGCGGGGGAAAGGCGGCCCCGAGAACGCATCTTGCACTTACAAGGGTGTCCGCCAGCGCACGTGGGGAAAATGGGTGGCCGAGATTCGCGAGCCCAACCGTGGGTCTCGCGTCTGGCTCGGCACCTTCGAAACCTCCCACGAGGCGGCTATGGCCTACGACACCGCAGCCCGACGCCTCTACGGACCCGAGGCCAAGGTTAACCTCCCCCACCTCCTCGACCAGGCCCAAGCCGAGACTCAGACATTATTACAGGGACCTGTGAAGGCCGAGGTCCAGGAAATCACAATCGATGATTTCCTAGGCCCATTAGAGCCTACTAAGGAGGAAAGGCCCATTAGTGAGATTGGGCCGATGGCGGAGAGTACTGGGTATAACTACAACGGAGAGTACGTCAGTGCTAGCGGGATTTTGCAGGAGCTGAACGAGAGCTTGCCGGAGGTGGACGACTCGTCCCTCTGGGCCGAGGCAGCCAAGGATACCTCGTTGAGGATCGTGCACGAGCCAGAGGCATTTGCGTCCAGCTTGGAGTACTACGGGAAGGACAGTTATGGAACGCCCTTCCCGTGGTACTACTAAGCTAAGTTTGAGTAAAATAATTATGTGTATATGAAAGGATCGTATGGGAAAATAAAGCATGCAAAACGTGGAAAGTGGTGTGAGTTCCACGTGCTGCGTGGGTGACGTGTATAGTGACGTGTATAGTGGAAGTATATATATGTATAGGTATTTGGGTATAGAATACATTATAGTATATATGGGTGTCGTCTTTTGTACATTAGTGATTATATAAACCATTGTACTTCTCTTTTATTTTATTTTTATTTTATTTTTTATTTTGTTTTTATGTGTAGTATAGTATATGGTATTTGAGGTATGCATGTATCATGATTAAAGAGTCGTGTATATTTTATATAGCAACTTATGAAGTTGTTACTTTATATTTTTGCAACATTTTATTTTTTATTTTTCGAAAAGATTGTGTGTATTATTGTGAAAAATGCACGTACGTCGTGATGTCATCCTTTTTCTTGTCTTTATAATGTATATTAAATTATTAATATATGGACTCCGAATAATATATCATATTGTTAATTCAATTAAATTAGATTGCGTATTCATGGGCATGGATGAGGATTGACTTTTTTGACGATAGAGTAGCCCAATTTTGGGCATATACTGCACGAATACAGCTTCTTGCAAGGAAAATAAAGAAAATATGAATGTACACTTTTCTTTATGAATGTACACTTGTGAAAATAAAAATAAAGGGAGATGCTAGGGTCCCGTTACGGAACCATTCCGTCGAAGTTTGTAACCGTTAAGATCAACTATCCCTGATGGTTACAGATAATCTAACGATTACAAACTCCAACAGAATTACGGAATCATTCTGTCGAAGTTTGTAACCGTTAAGATCAACTATCCCTGATGATTACTTGATAATCTAACGATTACAAACCCCATCAAAATGATTCCGTAACGAAAACCTGACATTTTCGAAAAAGAAAATAAAAGCTGGGTGATTTTTATTTCAGTGTCAAAGGATGAGAACAAGTAATAACAGATGGATTCCCCAAGTTGTCTTGGCACTACTTGACGTGTCAAGCGTGTGGACATGCCAAATGTACTATTTTAAATTTGGATAACTGTAACAATTTAGAGCATGTTTATACTTTGTATACAAAAATTTTTAGTTAAAACCTGGATTTTTTTGGTTTACTAGAGTTAATTTGAAAAAAGATTGTATGGTTAGTTGTTAGTGTAATTTGAATAAGTAGGAGAGATATGATATGATGTGATAGTTAGTTAAAATTATGTGAGTGAATGAATAGTGCGATTAAAGTATATGTGATGTGTAAGAATGATAGAATAATATTATTTAATTATATTAATAATATTGAGGATATTAAAGTTAAGTTAAAGTTTGAGTGAATTTTTTTGTACACAAACATGTTCACTGATTTGTTATGCGTAGAACACGAGTTTTGCATTTGGGATCAGATTACTATTATTATAACTTTTGCATTTCGGATCAAATTACTACTAGTACTAATATCTATGTACAACATGAGTGTTGAGTTAATGAATAGTAGTATATGTGTAAAGTTATTTATGTCTAATATCAAACCTAACTCTAGAGTAAAAAAATATGAAAACAACATCACGAAACATAGATTTTCGCCATGTCAGCATCCAAAGCGTGAGAATATGCCACCTAAATTCAACACGTTTTGAATTAATATATATGGAGGGATTATATTATGTTTTGTTTCTGAAAGCGAAAAATCGGTTCTGATTCAACTTATTATTAGCATAATGTAAAATGATTCAGGGTATTATATATAACTAGTACAGTACCCGTGCGATGCACGGGAGTTTATTATCTCCGTCCCTTTTAAAAAGCAAATCTCTCATACAGTTCAAACTAACAGAAACATCATGTCATTAATAATAAAAAGTTTAAGAAAATAAATAAAAAATAATCTATATATTATTGAACACTTTTCTTATATACAACGTTCATGGTTTGATTCGTTGACACATCATCATCGCCACAAATTAAGATTTTCAAACCATTTCTGTTTGCAACACGGGAGACAACAACATACAACTGACCATGACTAAACACTGGTTTCTTAGGAGAAAAATAATTCATGAATAAACAACAAGTACGTTAATGTAATTTATACAAATATAACATATAAATAATTATATATTTTCAATTTGACAATCTTGGTTTGACCATGGATAATGATCCTCCATTTTCTTATAGTCGATTTGTAGATGTCAATATAGCTTTCAACTTGATAGTTTGTCAAGACATACTTACCACATTTCTTCAATATCACCGACGAATTTTTGGATATTCACAGGTCGAATTATGCCAGTAATTCGTAATCTCTAAGACAATACATATTAAATTATTAAATAATTTAATAAGCACAATAAAATAACTTTAAATTTAAATTAAATACAGTATGAATGTGTGAACATATTACCTCCGAATCGTGAAAGATAATCTCTAGAAAATTCCGGTAATTACGTACGTCTTCAACTCGTTGGAACATCCTAATTATGTGTAGCTTGATTGGTGACTTATTGGATCTGTGGATATCCTGATGACTCCAAAATTCAAAGGCACGTTGAGATGATGTTGAAAAGCTTCGTAAAAAAAGTTGTAGTGCGGGATGTGTATGATGTAGAATATATGTTGTTCAAGTTTGTTAATATTTATATAGTAATGATTAACTTTACGATTCTTGTGGATTTTTATGGATGTTTACGGATTTATTGCTTGTACTAATCTTCTTAAGGGACAATACTCGATCTATTTTATTATGAATATCACCGTCTATTCCAATCGGATATCTTTAATATAATAATGATTAGTTGGCAAAATAAAAGATAATTCTTATCTCTTAATATATGGCATAAAATCGATAAGACAATTTGGTAAGCCTCACTATGCGATTTTGTAGCTTTTTTTTGTTATAAAAAATGAGATGTTTTATATAATAATGATTAGTTGGCAAAATAAAAGATAATTCTTATCTCTTAATATATGGCAAAATATCGGTAAGAGAATTTGGTAAGCCGATTTATGCGATTTTATAGCTTTTTTGTTATTAAAATTAGATGTTTTTGGAAAAATAAAAAGGAATCAGCATAAAAACAGAATCAACTAAAAAATCAGCATAATATGAGAGAAATCATCATAATTAGGTAACAAAATCCGAAAATTCTTGGAAGGCAATGCACATGCGAACACAAAATTTGCACAGAATCAGCTAAAAATAGTTTAAAATTACTTAATGGAAGGATTGATTTATGATATTCCGTACTTTTATGTTAATTAATAATTAATAATTAATTTAATTTGTGGGACCTTCTTGGTTATTACCTAAAGTAGTAATTATTACTTAAAGTAGTAAGTCAAAGGATTATTTTTTGAAGTCAAACTTACTTTTTTTGTATTTTTCCAACAATCTCTTTATATGATTATAGATTATAGATTTTTGCATTTGGGTTCGAATTACTATTAAATTATGTTTCCTTTTTAAAAGCGAAAAATCGATTCTGATTCAACCTATAGCTAGCGTAATGTAGAGTGATTTTAGGGCCCAAATTCCATTGTTTGTGATGTAGGAAAACGTACGAGTAGGAAGGATAAACGAGTAAACGAGATATTCTCTCGTAGAACACGCAAAACTCATAATATCTAATTTTTTTTCATTTCAATAATCAACTCCGCAAAATAAACTAGAGGGAGTCTTTTATATAAGACCCCTAATTCTAAACTTAACTTAATCGCCAAGAAAGTTAAACCTAACTTAATCACCAAGAAAGCTACTAGATATTTAAATACTAAAATAATAATAATAGCAATAATAATAATAATAATAATAATAATAATAATAATAATAATAAACATAATTAGTCTGCATCGTTCTCCCCCGATTGAGCAGGATTCGTCCTCGAATCCGACACGTCCCCACTGGAGACATCCCCGTGACAGGAATAGCCCGGACGCTTCCTATTTGTCTTATTTTTGTTGCGTTTTTCTTAGTTATTTTTTTTTCTTTATTTTCCCTCCGTTTTAGGACTTTTTTGTTGATTTTTAGTTCGGTTCTCCATTTATTGTGTGTTTTGCTTTATTTTAGTCTTCTTTGCATTTCTCGTGTATTTTTTCGATTTTTCTTTGTCTTTGATGTGCAG
>CACSLK010035018.1:4228801-4238828 GCA_902706635.1 Striga hermonthica
TGGCTAAAAAAAAAAAATTATAGGGATTTCTACTAGAACTAGTATGTATATAATATTTAATGCTACACATGATATATATATTTATAGAATATTTAATATAAATAATGAGTGTCAAGAATTTAAAATTTTAATAATTAGTAAAAATGAATGATATTATATAAATTGCTTAATCTACCTACGAATCACTATATATACTTATGAGATAAATTGTAATAATATAATATAATTTTATTAGGACCAAATATTGATAGTGATTATTATTATTATTTATTACCATCATTATTGTTATGTATTGAAAATATGCTGAAATTATGTTTAAGTGAAAAATATTACGCAAAAGTCAAGGGTCAAATATTTTTTTTTTTTTTTATGATTGTAGATGATGATGAATGTCACAGTGCGTTAAGAATAAATAAAATAAAAAATATATAATTATTATGTTTGTAAACGAAAAATATAATGAGAAAACAAAAATAATTTTATTAAAAACCTTGCCTATAATTATAAACATAGATTGAGTATTAAGAAGTAAGATAGAGATAATGAAAGTGATATGTAGTTCAAAATATATAAGTAAATAAATACTAATTAAAGTTAATACAACGTAAGAGAAGGGTAGTTGGTATTATTTAACTATATTAATTTATATATATAATTGTTAGCATGTCAATAAATCTATACTTATATAAAAAGGCATTCTATTTACTAGAATTAGTAGTAAGAAAAGTCAAAGATAATTAATGCATTCTATTTTCATCAAGTATCTTATTTAATTATTTTAGTTAACTGTTTTATCTCATAACACATTTTCAATACAACTTACCATGATTTTTCTATTGTGATTAAAAACCAAATTTTACGTTTAAAATATCGTGAAATTATTATTATTATTTTTATAAAGTACATATTATTTGTCAAAAAATTGTATATATACATAATACACATCACACTACCATGGTAAATGATTTAAATTTCGACCAACCAAAATGCCAATAAATTAAATTTGAACACACCTATGCATTTGACCAAATGTCTGGATGATTTAAAATTGAGCCAATAAAAAATTATTTATTTTTGAACACACCATGAATTTTATGTAGTTTTTATTTATAAGTATATTGAAAGTGGTATTTAATGGTTGTTATATAAATTATTTTAATATATATGCAATGAATAAAAATTTAAATGAATAATTTGTAATGTTATCATAATGTTCGTTACTTATGAGGCACGAACACATAACTCCATACATATTTGTCAGAGGGCGGCTTAATAACTTTTTAGACTTAACGTTGATTAAAAGAGGTAGAAAATAGATACTAACATTATTACTTTTTATACTTAAACGAACAAGGTTGTGAAAATAACTCATTTAATATCTTTATCCCGTGCATCGCACGGGGTACGTACTAATTTTACTTAATAAATAAACCTTATTTAATTTTACCTAATAAATTTTATCTAATAAATAGTGCAAACTTTCCATAGTTACAAAAAACGTCACATAAGTATGTTTTCAGAAATTGACTTGAAGAAACATAAAAGATATTTTTGTTTTCTAATTTATCTAAATTGCTATCTATATACATAATTTATATATATCTATATATATAATTGCTAGCAAAACAATTAATAAAAACTTATTTATTTTCCTTCCAAAAGAAGTTACAAATACTTATTTACTTTATTTTTATTTTTATTTTTAAATTAAATAGTAAATAACTCACTAATCAATGAAAAATATATATATCTAATAAAATAAATTAATGAAACAAATGAAATTATTTGAATTTTTCGTCTTTTTTCATACAATCCAATATTTTTTTTTTGTAAACCAGTAACTGTAATTTAATCGATGATATATTGGTATAATCAAATCTCTTAAAATTTCAATAATGATAATAATAATAATAAATAAATATTTTTAATATAATTAATAGGTCATGATCCCTCAAACATATAAAAGCTACATTCTCTATTTCATTTTATGCAACTAATATAGTGATGGAAGTTGAATACTTTTATAATTAATTTTATTAATAATAAAATTTTTTAAATGTGATACTATATATTAGCTTACTTATAATTTTAATATTATATACATACATGTAACTTATAATAATTTATAAGTTACTTTTCCCCGTTTTCCCTAAAAACCGTTACTTTTGATATATTTAATCTTTCACTTAATCATTAAATAATCAACAATAATCACTTCAAAATTACAAAAATTATTTTAAACTTTTGATTACTTACAGTTGACCATATAATGTGTTGAACGTATAATGTGATTAGATGTTATTATTACGGTTATATTTAAATTAATATTTATTTAAAATAAAAAACGTATTTGAAATTCCTAATATAAAATAAATAATTCACAAAAAACGACGTACCAAAATATACTTTATATCCAATCGATAAACGCAATTAAAAAAATAAATATTCCAACTCCTTTAATTGTTAATTTGACCAGCAAAAAGGTGAAAGGAAAATAATTAATCATTATATGCATACAAATAACTCACAATACTTTATTTACACCGGTACAAATGCACATGGTCAAATACTAGTAATATTGAACATAGTGAGGTTAAATTAAATTTCCATTTAAAATGAATAAAACAAATTTATCCATCAATATATAATTTTGATATATTTTAACTCCTTAAGCCTCCCAACTTTCAAATGACACCGATTGAATAAAATCTATTGGTCTTAAAAGGGAGATTTAAGTTGCATCATCAGGATTTTATCAACTACGGATGCAAAACGCTTTTTCTTGTATCTTAGAAGTTGACTAAATTAATTATATATTATAAATTAGTTAGTAAACATAATTAATAAACATAATAAACGATGTAACGTCACAACTATTACTTATATTTATAAATTAGTTACATGCCAAAAATTATGATATCAAATGATGAGGTTGAAGATTGATCAAAGTGACCTTGAGACAAAAACCTATTCCGCATGCAGCGCTCGTGAAGCGATTTAGCTAGCGTAATCATTTTGTTTATTTATGTTAATCCAGTCAAAGGTATGCCATAATATTCAGTTTTGTATGCTTTAATTGAAGTTATTAAATGAACTAAGCCGTTAGTGAGAGATAATATCCCTCCTATATAACGCGCTGAGCCTACGTGGCCCTTTCCTCTAACGGAACAGCTAGAATAGAAGGTCAAGTCCAGCTCTTTCGCCAATAATGTGCTTTTGCACACTGGACCGGCTTCCCTTGAACCCCCGCTTGAGCCCTCCAAAACCTGCAAAGACGCTGGGAAGGGTTCCCGGCGGTAAACCTCCGACGCTCAAGTTAGTAGGGTATCGAGGAAAGTTCAGTCTGTATATTAGGGTTTTGTGAGGTAAAGAAATTTAGCCCTCCCATCATACCTGTGTTACCTATTTATATGTAAGTCCTTAACTTCCTCTCCACGCTTGCTTCTTCATCCGCAAATGTGATAACTGTCAAGCCCATTTCAATGCTAGCCCACCTCCTCAACCTACCCGGCCCATTCATCTGGCCCATTTGTTATTGGGCCGAACCCACACATTTAACAGACTATTACGTCTAGCCGACCCACAATTCTGCAAACATGCTCCTGGCTAATAAACCGAGTTGATTCCTGCCGGTCTACCCTGCCGGTCTACCCAAAGTACTCTCTTGTGCTATATCAGCCAATAAATGGAACGCTGCTTCTGGTGCTTCGAAATCCTATGTGGCAAAATTACATGCTTCGTTATTAGGCTTGGGTAAATTTTAATTTAGTTCCAAACCAAAAATAATTAGGTTCGGATTACCATAAATATGTTGATTATTTATGGTCATGTTACATTATTAATTGCATTTTAATATCAATCCTTATTATAACTATTGAATTGTATATATATTTTAAAAGTTAATAATTTTTATTTTTTATCAGTTTTACATATGTAATATATCAAATTAATCTTCTTTTGATGAGCTTCGATTTAACATCCATATTGTATGTATAAAAAATAATTTGTATTTATCTTTATAAAAATAATAAAATTATTTTTAATATTAATTAGAAAAATAAAACTATTTATCAACTAATATATTTAAATTTCAAGTAGTTATATGCTATAAGTTATAAAAAACTAATATAATATAACACATGTAAGTCATAAGTAACACATATCATTCCAAAATATATAGTAATATATTCTTTTTATAAAAAGTAAACTAAATTGAATATAGTTTTCTCATTAATTTTAAAATTTAAGAATAATATTTTAACAAGCACCCGTGTAATACACGGGTGTTGTACTAGTATATAAAATTGTAATATAAGATTGCGAAATAATATCGTCGTTTAAATTAATTAGTCTTCAGTTATATAATTCAGTAAATCTATATATATATATATAGAGAAAGAACCTATTTACCAAAAATAGTAGCAGAAAAAGTCAATTAGTATTTATTGATTTTATTTTCGGCAGTTTTTGAATTTTCTTTTTAAATTATTTCAAAAAACTCGATCAACTATATATGCACCCTAAATTCATGGGTTTTTGTGGATTTAATTTAAGTAGATTTTGAATGATTCTTACAATTTTGCAAAAGCCAAAATTCTTTCTCATTTTTTATTAAAAAATTGATTATCATAAAATCGAGAATTTCGAATTAGGCAAAACGATATCACATGTATCTTTTCCTAATTGCTACAGATCTCTTGTTTACTAAAAAAATCGGATTGCATAGAAATCGGGTTAATTTCGCTAAAATTCGGCATGACAATTTTATGAAAGTCAAAATTCTCTCATTTTTTTTTATTTTATAAAATTTGTTTATCATAAAATCAAGAATTTACGAATTAGGCAAAATATTGTAATATGTATATTTACCTAATTGCAACATACCATGTTTAGTTTGAAAGCGAGCCCAATTTCAAATTGAAAATTAAAATTTTAAAATTTCTTATTATTTGACTACTACTTTCTTTAGTGATGTAGGGAAAGCTTACGAATGGAAGGATAAACGAATAAACGAGATACTCTCTCGTAAAACACGCAAAACTCACAATATCAATTCATCTTTTATTCATAATCAACTAAATAAAACAATAGATGGGGAGCCCTTTAAATAAGACTCCTAAACATTATTCCCAACTTGTCCAACAAGACAAGATCTTTAATAATATCTAAACCTAACTTATTCTCCAAGATGATGATGATAATAATAATAATAATAATAATAATAATAATAATAATAATAATAATAATAATAATAATAATAATAATAATAATAATAATAATAATAATACTAATATTATTCTACATCATTCTCCTCCGGTTCGGAAGGCTTCGCCCTCGAAGCCGATGCGCTCCCTTGGCCGGCATGTGGTGTCGAACTCATGGTAGCAAACTCCGTCATTTTCTCCGGTCGAACACGAATGTTGAATATCGCTCAACTTCACATAACAGATGGAGGATCAGATCTTTAGCCTCATAATATATTTTTTGTAGTTTTCACTGTGGTAGCGCAGTTTCTGTGCCCAAATGCCCGTGGTACTCGTTTTTAGAATACAGAGCAATAAAATCAGCAACCTCTAGTAATATGAATGAATATTTTTCCAGTGGCTTACACAAGCCAAAATCAGAAAGAGTCACCTCGGGCCCCAGAGGCTCTTCATCGAAAATAGGCAGACCGTCGTAGAGACCGTCAACTCCGCCGGTAAGACGCTCCTCGACCTCCTTGGGCCCTTCATCAAACACAGGCGGACCATCATACAATGGCCCGTCAACATGCTCTTCGTCAAATTCGGGGATGTCTACACGAAACGGCCCCTCCCATCGACCATAATCACGATCAAATTCCCAATCGCGTCGGGCACGAGATCCGTCGACGATGGCAGCTTCCTTGCGCTTGCCTATCTCGTCGCGTTGATCGTCGCCGTCCACGAAGACCGGGCCCCATCGCCGCATGTCACGGCCGCCGTATGCAGCGAAGGGGTCAGCCTCGACGTGCGGGGGTGGAAAATCGTCGAAGGAATTCACCTCCGAGACTGTCTCTTCACCGTCTTCGTCACCGGACGGTGGTTGTGGAGATCTCCAGCGGGACGCCCCGCCTGGACTACGGCCTCCACGTCCTCCGCGAATTCCCCCGAACACGCCCCGGTTGCCGATGTCACGGTACGTTTGCTTATCCTTAACCACGTTGTTGATCGTAAGACGCACTTCTTTGATCCCCGTCGAAAGATCCCCAACCCGACGATCCAATTGATTGATCTGGCGGCCGAAGCCCGTGGCTTGTCGACCCGGATACTCAATGGTGGCGTCACGCCCGTCGATGTCGTCCTTCCGCAGCGACATCTTGAATCGTGCTGACTTCTGATACCAACTGATGTAGGGAAAGCTTACGAATGGGAAGGATAAACGAATAAACGAGATACTCTCTCGTAAAACACGCAAAACTCACAACATCAATTCATCTTTTATTCATAATCAACTAAATAAAACAATAGATGGGGAGCCCTTTAAATAAGACTCCTAAACATTATTCCCAACTTGTCCAACAAGACAATATCTTTAATAATATCTAAACCTAACTTATTCTCCAAGATGATGATGATAATAATAATAATAATAATAATAATAATAATAATATTATTCTACACCATTTAGTTTGGATGTTTTAACCATAAAACATAGTCAAATAATATTAATTTGAATTCAAAATGAAATCAGGTTGGAACATCGTAAATATTTGGGATTTGTTTAATCCTCTAAAATACAAATTTGAAATTGATTGCATACACGCATACAATTCTTCCCTTCCTTAAATTAAGTAATTTACAATTTTAAAATAATAAGGGTGTAGATCATCAAGAAAGACGTTTTACAATCTCTGTTATATTTGGCTATGCAATATTCATAAAAAAAATAAAAATCATATCATATATATCCTTCTAAATAATATAATTAATTTATTTAAGCATCTCTAGAAACCTAATATATATAGGTTTCAAGTGTTTATTTTCTTAGATACGGTATACACAAAGGTAAGTTGTTTTCTGTTAATGGAGTTTCAGCATGAGTCTGTTAATTTCCTTTGGCACTCGGGGGCGGTAGCCGTTCCTGTCAGATTTAGCCAAAATGTACATGAACATAGATAAAACAACACATAACACCATTAATTTGGATTTGTATTTGATTGTATTACATTCACGACCAGTTTTATGTAGTTGTTTCACGTGCTACGAATCTTAAGGGTTTAAAAATTATAATTTGTAGCGATAGATGATGTACCAAAACACCGAACATATAGTGTTGCGTACAAGGATGTGTTTAATAATATATAAATTACATTTTGTTTTATTCAAATACATGCGTTTTACTTTTTTCCAAGCATTCAATCATCCAATGCTAAATAAATGCTTACCTTAATAAAACTAGCATGTGCATTGCACGGGTACCGTACTAGTTATATAAAAAATATCCATGTAGTTATAGTCAAATAATCCAACCAATAAATGAAATACTTAGATCAATTCATCGAACCGAATTAGGCAATAATTAATTTCTTGATCTACAATAATTAATTGCTACAATTATATATACATTAGAAAAAGAAAGAGAGAGAGAACAATATAAAAAATCTATTAATATATAATAAGGATTAGTTTAATTAATTTTTAGTAACTAATTCCCGTCAAAAACATTAATTACTGCCTATAAATAGTAATTTAATCCAATTTCAGAAGAACACTATTAATTATGCCCGATTTACATGGATATGGAATAACAGCAATTGTATGGAATGGAATAAAAATCATAAAATCGCTGCCATTATCCATACAATACTATTTTAGTATTTTATTTTGCTCCCAAATTTAATTCAGATAATTAAAAACTATCAACTGTCCATTACTGTATAAATTTTAAATTCACTATCATCTTTAATCACAATTTTTTAAAATATCACTATCAACTTTAATAACAATTTTTAAAATATGAATAATTAATAATTTTTTAAATGTCAATGTCATGAACTTTAATCACAATTTTTAAAAATATCACTATCAACTTCAATAACAATTTTTAAAATAGCAATAATTAATAATTTTTAAAATGTCAATGTCATCAATTTTAATCACAATTTTTAAAAACACTATTAATTGCTGCCCGTTTAAATATGGAATCGAATAAAAATCCTTTATACACGCCATTAAATATGGAATAACATCAATTGCACATAATTTGGAATTAGAACGTACATAGCCATTTTTTTTGGCTCCATTATCACTATTAAATTACTGCCGATTAACATTATTTTTTGTATGGAATGGAATAAAAATCATTTTTCACGCCATTAAATATGGAATAAAAGCAATTGTACATCTATATATATCTAAAAAGGATGATGGAAAAATCCTCAACACGCGTAGGAAAACAAAAATCACAAAATACAAAAATTATTTTATGGCACCATTCAGAGGTACAGTAGACGTCGTGAGTCGATTCAACAAACCGTTTTTTAAGTTGAGAGTAGTTCTACTGCTGGAAACTCATGACGATCCGGAGCATCCAAACGCCTTTCATATCCTGTTTCATGATGAAGGGGTAATTATTTTCAAATATTTTATCATTAACATTATTTTCATTGTTTGTATTATTTATTATTTTCGAAACTGAATTTACATTTTTTTTTGTATTATTTATTATTTCAACTATGTAGGGTTCATACATGAAAGGAATAGTACGTTCGCAGCATATGAGCATATTTCGAGATCGCCTTAAACAAGGCGAGGTGTATTTTATTCGCAATTACAATGTTGAATATAACAGTGGGAGGAATAATATAATAACTCATTATTGGAAGATTGTCCTTAATGGAATGACAGATTTTATCAAATACAATGGGAATTTTCCTCAATACTAGCAATGATCGAGATATGGTTGTCGTCTGGATTTCTTATGTTTTTATTATATATAGATTTGATGATCGATGTGTACTACATTTTATCATGAATAAATTTTTATTAGTAGACTCCTCCTTCGATTTTGTACTTACAGTTCTTTTATTGTTTGTTTGTTTTATTTGTTCTACATGATTTATTTTCGTATATCTGTTTTGTTGTTCATTTTTTTATTTGTGTTCTTTCAAATTCTAATAATTTATAATTTCATGTTATTGAATTTATTTTATTTTATAATTTATTCGATTAAATCATTGCATGCTTGAACAATTTAACATACTCACCTTTTTTAAACTAGATTACATTATAATAATTAAAAAATAGGATATTATATTAAAAATAACAAAATTTGCTTCTTTTTTTTTCTTTTATACGCTTAAAAAAATATTAAGCTTGATCAATTAATCAATTAACTGAATAATATAATTAAATAATATAATAATATATTTGGGTGATTCATTTCTATAAATTGTGTTTCTATAATCAATTAATAATGAATTCGTGTATAAAGTTTTGTTTTAATGACGATTTAATTATTTTAATGATGATTTCATTATTTTAATACGTGTTGTATAATCGGGATATTATAATTTTTACTAATAATTAATAATTAAAATAACTACGAACCATTAGATAAACAAATATATATACTTAACAATATCAGATATACAAATTAACTAAAAAACATGTTTTTAGTCATGACCAATTATACGTCGCTGTTTCACGTGTTACTAATAGGAAGGGGTTGAAAATATTAGTTTGTGGGGACGATGAGTTACCCAGTAATCAAACTAATAACGTTGTATATAAGGAGATTTTTAATAATGTATAACTTTTTACAAATGACGATTTTATGTTTACTTTATGAATGTCATACATATTATAATAACTTACTAATTAATGATTTTTTAATTTTTTAAAATATTTCAAAACATGTACTTGTCCATGCATCGCACGAGTGACATACTAGTAAAACAGAAAAAGTAGTCTACAAACTACAAAAAAATAGTTATCAGTAGACAATAAAAGTCATATTTTTCTCCTGAATTTATGATATTTTTTTAGGACGCACCCAAAAAAAAAAA
>CACSLK010035018.1:4242087-4269552 GCA_902706635.1 Striga hermonthica
TCTCTTTAATTTCGTATTTTCTTGATCATAAATCATAGCTAGATTCTGTAGCAAAGGGAAAAGTGGAAAAAAACAGACTAACAGAGGACAAAGAAGATTCCACCTCCTGCTGCTTGAAAAAGTTGGACAATTTTCCCTATTAAGAAAAGCGTGTGCACTCATATGCGCATGCTTAAAAAATTTGAAAATGCCATGGATTTGGAGCTAATATATATATTTTAGTACGCGAGATAACAATTTTTTTCTTTTCGGTAGCCAGCATTGCCCCGACTAATCTGTTTGTTGACCCGAGTTCCACATTTGACAATGGTGAATGAGTCTCTCAACAGAAATTTTCTGCATTCACAAGTGTCGTGTAATTCTAAGGTCAGAAATGCTCACCTACTCACGGTGGACACATGTTTAATATGTCCACTGCTTATGTGGCATGCACTCATTGGTGATGTATTTTTTTGAACATATTAACATCACCAATATGTGCTTGCCACATAAACGGTAAACATATTAACATGTGCCCAATGTGAGTAGGAGAACATCATCCATTCTAAGCTACCATAATTCTTACCAACATACCATATAAATTAGCTATCAAGTTGGAGAACGTAAGAGAATTAGGCATAATCACTAGCCCATTTCCAAGCCCACACTATGTAGTCTAGTTCTTGTCCATCAACGTATACAAACTATGATAATCGGGCCCACAACCAATGTCCAGTTCCATTCCATTGGTCTCCTCTTTTTCAAAAGCTTAGAAAAAGCCCAATCCTATGGTTTGGCATGTTCTCATTGTTTTGTACATTCAATATCTCATTTTAGTGGGAGATGATACAGTCCCGTTATAGAACCATTCCGTCAGTATTTGTAACCGTTAAATCAACTATTTCGACAGAATGGTTTTGTAACGGGACCGTAACATTTCTCCATTTTAGTTAATCTTTTTATTTAATCATTTTTTTAAAAGGTATTTGTGTAAAATTAGTGCATTTTGAGAAGGGTTTGATTTTGTCAAGGAACAGGACATGTGCCAACACATGGCATGCCAATGGGCAATAGTTATAACTTGGAAATGAGGCCCAAACTAAATGCAATCTAGCTTTTGTTGTTTTCCCAACAAATAATCTGATGATATATATATAATTTGTGACGTAAATTGATTGAGTGAGGAATGTTGCTTTACGGTTTCAGACAACGTATAAAGGAAAAATGAATAAAAACAAACACTCTGTGACTCCCATACCTTAATAAGTCATTAAAAGTGATGTAGGGAAAGCGTACGAATGAGAAAGATAAAACGAGTAAACGAGATACTCTCTCGTAAAACTCACAAAACTCAATCAATTCTTATTATCAATTCACCACCGAATAACAAAGAAGAGATGTCTTTAAATAAGACACTCAAACCCTAAAATCTATCTAGACCAAAAAGTTTTGCTTTACTAGTCCTTTCCCAAATTATGTTGCCAATGAAACAATAAAGAAACTAACGTTCAGACGAATCTATATCAAACTTATTGAATATGAGTTCATAATAAAATAGAGGTCCGATTAGTCCCACAAATTTCACTGCACTGACCATAGTAAACTCCTTCTCGATCGTTGTACGAAATAAAGGTCCGATGAAAACCAGGTACAACATCACATTCGACACCTAAGGCTAAGGAAAGTAGTGATGAGAAGTGTTCATAACGTTCACTCGAGCTATAGCTCCCGCACTCGCTATGGAAGACTTTTTCCTTTGAAAAAGAAAGAAGGGTGCCTTCCCAGGCTCGTCTAAAACATGTACTAGAACAAACCATTCGCTACGAACTGGCATTCGATCCAAAGCTGAAGAAGGTTCAAGCTTACTCCTATGCCATTTTTTGTGCATCTTTCACTGGTGCCTTGAGTGATAAGGTCATAATCAATGCGAAAGAAGGTTATATAATATACGCTCAACGTTAAGGAGAGGAAGGTGGGCACGAGGTCATGACGTTAAAGAGAGAAAATAAAGCATCGAGAAATGAGTCAAATCTTGAAGAATAAGCCTCAGTATTGACTGTCTCGTATCACTTGAATCGGCAAACAAGCTAACCAAGTTCATTATGAGTATCGATTCATTACGACTAGGCGGATGCAAGATGTCTTCGCACAGTATTTAATTGTAGAGGGGTCGTTTGCATAGTCAACTCTTAAGAGAATCGTATGGAAATCCTTCTATTCACATGAACTCAATACTAATAATAGAGGATGCCTAAGCAACAAAAGGGCTAGATCTTTCTCTTATGCTATCAAAAATCACACGCATGCTCTCATGTATCTCCTCTTCAAATCACGTATTTGGTCTCTTTTTTTCTATCTTTTTTTTTATCTGGCAGATATTCTGTCATGGTTAAATTTCCAAGTCTCCTATCGAAGTAACTTCTTCATCATCCTCTTTTCAGCATGGTATACAAGAACACATTCTCTCGAGTAAGGAACTTTACACGAATCGTGAATCTTTGAGCTATTGAGACTGTTCGAATCGATGATCATCAGTATTTCCTAACTTCTACAATTCGATTACCTTGTAGAGTGCTATATATGTTGCCCTTTATTTGGGTTCACTCTCTTGCTTACCTGACTTTGTCCTTCCAACATGATTGTCATCTCCTTCAAACTTTTACTATCATAGCCACATGTTTCTGGTTTCAAGATCCAATATGTTCTTCACACTCCCTTTTTAGCCTAATCACTGGATTTGTGGGGACACTTGGATGTAATGACCATATAGATCGTAACAGTTTCTTGATCGTGCATATGAAACATCGAATGTTGTGCGACGAGAAATTCAGAACGATGATGATATATGCACATCAAATGTTGTGTGATGACAACAAATTCAGAACAATGATTGCGAATGTGACGGGAACATGGCTAGGATTAATATTTCTTAAACCACCCCAAGCAAGGCTGCAGAATACCACAATTTTCATACCAATATGAAAAAAAGCAATAAGTAAACCAATAAAAAGTGAAGCAAAACAACCACCATTAGCAAATCAGACAAAAACAAAACCCAGCATCAAAGAAAACCTACCAAACAAGTTCCAAAACTAGAAAAAGATAATATTCATATTATGATTTGACAAGTTTAACATGACTACTATACGCAAAACCACAAAATTGGATCCCAAAAAACTCAGTCATCTTTTTTCAGCAGCATATTCAAAGTAAAGAAAGCTAAAACAGAAAACAAAACAAATTTCAGATAATTCTCAGAGCACCACATTGGAGTAGATTATATACCAAAAAAATCAGGACCAAGCTGCTTTCACAGCTTGTCCTCGTACTCAGACAGCGGGGTTATTGCCGCCTTCAAACCTTTTCTTTTTCTGATCTCTTCAACAAGAGTCGCAGCCTGAGAACCAGCTTCCAACGGGTCGGGCCTCATCATGTCCCAGTGATCAAACACGCACTGCGGGAAAGCCTGCCCCGAAGTTGCAGCCCTCAGATTACTCGATAACCCGAAAGACTCGATAACAGGCAGGTACGCCTTGATGTTGTACATAGGTGTGCCAGGCCTCTGCATTTCCTCAAACACATGCCCCCTCCTTTGATTCAGCACACTGTAGATACCACCAAGGGCCCCCTCCGGAGCCTGGATCTCGACCAAGTAGACAGGCTCCAATAGACGAGGCTTGGCAGTTAGGTGGGAGGCATAAACGACCCTCCTAGCAGTCGGGATAACCTGGCCACCACCCCTATGAATAGCATCAGCATGAAGAACGACATCACAAACCTCAAAACAGACGCCCCTCATGTTCTCCTCGGCCAACGGGCCTTCCTTGGAGGCCCACTGAAAACCAGCAACCACAGAGTCCTTGATTTCGTTCAGGTACTGCACTCCCTTACACATG
Organism: Striga hermonthica; assembly: GCA_902706635.1. Lineage (NCBI taxonomy): Eukaryota > Viridiplantae > Streptophyta > Magnoliopsida > Lamiales > Orobanchaceae > Striga > Striga hermonthica. The sequence goes on from CACSLK010035018.1 coordinate 4,245,963, forward strand.
TCCACAACCATGTTCGGGCCCATGGTCTCGGGCCCAAAGCACCAGATCTTCTTAGTGAGCTCCTTGTCCCAGCCAAACTCCTCGGACAGGATTTTGGACCGGATCTTCGGGTCGTCCCTTGGGCCGATACGGCCCTCGTCAATGGCCTCGGCCAGACCTTCCTCCAGCGGCCGGGCTTCCATGTAAAGACGGTTGTGCTTGTTGGGGGATTTGCTCATGACCGTGCGGCAGGACCTCTCGAGGACAGTTTCACGGAAAGAAACAATAGGGTCGGATTTTAAGATCTCAGCCCCACCCATGAAATCTTCCTGCAAATCCTTCAGGCAGATATCGAGATGCAACTCGCCAGCACCAGCAACAATATGCTCACCAGACTCTTCCACAGTACAGACAACCATAGGATCAGACTTGGCTAGACGTTTCAGACCTTCAACAAGCTTAGGAAGGTCAGATGCCACCTTACACTGGACAGCAACACGCACGACAGGCGAGACAGAGAACTTCATGGCCCTGATAGGGTGGGCATCAACTTCCTTCTCGTTAGTGAGGGTGGCGTTTTTGGTGATGAACTGGTCGAGCCCACCCATAGCAACTGTGTTACCACAGGGAACGTCCTCAACTGTTTCCTGCTTCTTTCCCATCCAGATAACAGTTCTCTGAACACTCTTGACGTACAGGTCTTTCTTCTCGCCCGGGACGTAGTTGGGGCCCATGATTCTGACCTTCAGGCCGGCCGACACTCTACCGGAAAACACACGACCGAAGGCGAAAAACCTTCCCTTGTCAGCGCCTGGAATCATTTTCGACACATAGAGCATGAGAGGCCCGTCAGGATCACAGTTCCTGATGGCATTGGCATAAGCATCGTCAAGAGGGCCCTCGTACAAGTTCTCTACACGGTACTTCTGGGCAGTGGCAGGGGATGGGAGGTGGAATATCATCATCTCTAGTAGGGCGCTGCTGGCAGGCAGCCAAGTCTGCATGACACGCTTCATCAGTGCCTTGCCCATCAGCTCCTTCTCATCAGACTTCATGTTGACACCGAGCTTCTGCAGCATGGGCCATAGCTTGTCCTTCTGGTCGTTCATACATGTGTTGATGATCTGCTTGATGGGCTCATAACAAAACTGGACAAAACCACGCTTACAGGTGGGGGAACCAGTGTTCTTGTTGGTCCACTTCTTGGTTGCTGGGTCAAAAAAATTCTCTCCCCAGAGCCTCTGCATCATTTTGGCCTCATCAACACCGAACTTTGAAGCATACATCTTAGCAAAGTTGGTCAGAGTAAAAGCCCAGCCGTGCAGACCAGCAGAGAAAGCAACGGTACCTTTCTCAGGATAAACCATCACATCCCCGAGGAGGGGATCCTCATAAGTGGCCATGATCACATTAGCATTCTCGATAACCCTCTGGAAAGTCTGGTAGGCCTCCTCACCGTCGACTTGGAGTTCGAGGAAACACCTATCCATCTTATTAACAGTCAGGACAGGGCGAATCCTTTCACCAAGAGCCTGCCTGAGAACAGTCTCAGTCTGAACACACACTCCTTCAATGCAGTCCACCACAACAAGAGCACCATCGGTAATACGAAGGGCAGCTGTCACCTCGGAAGAGAAATCGACATGCCCGGGAGAGTCGATGAGATTGATGAGGTACTCGTTGCCATTTCTCTCTCCCTTGTAGCTCTTCAGGGAATCATCGCTCATCTCATAGAACAAAGAGATACCGGTAGACTTGATGGTGATACCACGTTCAGCTTCATCAGCGCGCGTATCTGTCGATCTAACGTCACCAGCAACCTCTGTGGCAATAATGCCAGCAGCAGCAACAAGTGAATCAGTGAGGGTGGATTTTCCTGAAACAATATTGGAAACATTGTTCATTCAGTGGTTCAAGAAAAGGAAGCCTTCTCATATAGTTTATTCAAGAAAACGCGTAAAACACACCAACCCATAGATACTATATAACACACAATTTCACAGCCTCCTCACCATGATCGACATGAGCAATGACGGACATATTACGGATATTATGCTTGTAGTCCATATTTTTACGGAGCTTGTCCGCTGTGAACTTCACCTGCAGATATTAAATGGGAGTACTGAGTTAAATAGCCGGCAACATATTTCAATGATAGCATAGAACAAGTGTGTCAGTGAACTTACCATTTTTGCTAGTTCTTATGTTTCACGTAAGCCAAAGAGGTTCTACTCCAAATATTACCTGCAGATATGACAACATATGAGCACTATTAACATAATCAGACAAGAAATTTTGAAGATAGACAAAATACAACTTAAAAGCTTGTGAGAAAGAGCAAAACCATGTACAAAATCCAAAAACTAACACGTGAACGAGGATCGTAAACAATGAAACTGTAAGAACTTAATCGGATCAACTGCACGAAGAAGATGATAAAATATCGCAGCTATAATTGCATCAGAAACAGAAAAGTCGAAATCAATATACCAAAGCTTTCAGAACAAATTCATAACCATCTATCTGCTGATGCAGACAAACTAATCAAACACAGGATTAAACGCAACCAAAGGTCGCCCGAAAATATAGAAATTTTCTACAACTATGGCGACGCCGAAGAGAGAGAGAGAGAGATAAAGAGAGAGAGAGAGAGAGAGAGATAAAGAGAGAGCGAGATAAAGAGAGAGCGAGAGAGAGAGCGAGCGAGAGAGAGAGAGAGAGAGAGAGAGAGAGAGAGAGAGAGAGAGAGTACGCACCTCAGAAAAGAGAAGGTCCGGCTGCTGAGAGCCTGAGAGAATGAGAGCCCCGTAGTAGTAACACCGCAAATATATAAAGCGAATTGTATTTGAATGCATCAAACCCTGGATTTTAAAGAATTCCCATCCTTGCTGAGCACGGCTAGAGAAAAAAAAATTGCAATCCAGTCCTCCTAAATTTTTAAAACTTGTATTTTCAATTTATATTTTAAATTAGAAATTCTCAAGCCGTTGTTAGCACGGCAGGACCAGTAACAGAAAGTCATTAAGTTAAAATATTAAATTCTCGTGCCACATCATCAACGTCTCAGCCTACCTTGTAAGGATTTATTTTCAAACAAATCATGTGGTGTGTCATAAAAGAACTAGTACAGATCCCGTGCGATGCACGGGGTGCACAAAACTAAAGTCATTTATCAAGTCTTATAATTATATAAATGAATAAAGAAAAATGTAGGGGATATATATAGTACGTGACCTGTAATAGGCCAAAATAGGCCAAAATGTAAACACATGTGATGCACGAGTTGCACAATTTTAAGGTCATTTATTAGTACAGAGTCCGTGCGATGCACGAGTTGCACAATTTTCTAGTATGTGTAATACAAATACATACCGTATGCACGGGACAGAAGCCCTAAATGAGTTATTTCCACAGAGCTTGCCCGTTAAATAGCTCCTGAACACGGGTGCACAATTTGTAATACGTACTATAAAATCAGAATAGATTTTCATACAATTAGATAATAAATTAAATAATAAATAAAGCCTTTTTTATTTTAGTAAAGATTTTACGTACTTTTTTTACTTATCGGATGTTATGGGATTTTTTTGTTAAACCGATTTTATGGGATATAATACAAATACAATTAGAGGATTGAATAAAATCAGAACAGATTTCTATACAATTAGATAATAAGAAGGAATTAGATAAGGAAAAGAATAAATTAGATAAAGAATTTTGAATCTACCTTTTTTTTAGTATACATAGACTTTACGTACAAATTTTGACTTCACCGATTTTATGATATTTGTTTTGACAAAATCAAAGACGAACACTGAAGACTGTTTCTATTAATATTTACAATGTGTATTTAATTTTTTTGGCAAAATATTCTTTTTAAGTGTGATATATAAATATTAAAAATACTTAAAATATTTTATAACATCTATAAAAGCATCTAAAATATTTTATATTATTCACAAATAATGTTTGAAGCTACCTAAATTTTTCTAAACTACCCGTAAAAAAAATATGCCTAAAAATTCTTCATTTAACCTCCATATATGTATATGTATATATATAGAGAACAAATGTGTAAAAAAATTTATACAAATAATATTTAAAAGTATCTAAAATATTAGTAATTAGACAGGTGAAATTTAGATTTTTAAAAAATCTATATAGATAATATATTTATAGTAGTAATTAGACTTTTATTTATTTACCTTTAAAGTGTTACGATAGATTTTTGACTCGTGAAGATGAATTTTATAAGTTGGGTTATGAAATTTTCTTAAACTCGTCCGGTTTTAAGCTGGGTATATAGATTGAAAATTGTAAAAAAAAAAATCATAAATCATTTGATTTGGTATTTTTGGAGAGCTTCATTAATTTAAAAGTGTAAAATAAATAAATAAAAAAAGTACAACTGAAAAAAGGTACAACCAATTAATTTTGTAAGATGCATTAAATATTGATTAGATTTTATATGTAAAATAAAATAAAAAATAACTGAAATAGTTTTACATGTTGCAATATTTTATATTTAAAAAAAAATCAAAAAATCTTATTTTACGTATTGCATACCAGCATTTTAGGAACTACATGGATATTCCTAAATTAATATTGCATACCCAATATTTTAGGTACTAATTAAATGCTAATTTGATTTCCATACCAAAATATTTGATGCATTAATTAAATGCTTGATAAAAATAGCAAATTATTAATTAGGATTGACTATTCTACATACTACATTTAGTAAATAGTATAGCTTTTAATATAAGTATAGATGATATTTTTTGCATTTTTCGTCTACCTTTCTTTAACGTACATTTTTTATTGTAGCAATATTTATTCCACTCATCCAACATAGCATGTGGAGACAAGGATACCCTTCAAACCCAAATTGTTTGTAGTTGCAAGTTACAAAATCCTTTGAGATATCATATGTCAAGACACGTCGACGTTGGGCAGTTAATTCAACTAGTTTTTAACCCGTGCATTTGCACGGAAAGCTATATGATAAAGGAAAAATAAAAAAGAAAAAAATAGTAAAAATAATAACATTGTCATTGATAACTCGGGTTCAACAACAAAAATCTAAATCTAAATTTAAATATTATTAAACACTTCTTTATATACAACGTTCGTGGTTTTCCTATCGTCAAAATCTCAAATAAGTCCTTCCCTTAGATGAGTTCATCGAGCTCATGTACTCGTTAACAGCCTCAAACACATCAAGTGTGGGAGCGAGTATGGCTCTGTCCTTCAGGTAGATAAGATCGTCACCTGCACTCCTAAACATCGGGTAGGTACTCTCAACAATAGTACCAATATAATCCCCTTGTGAGTGTAGAAGAATATCATCGGGGATGTCGATATCGGCACAACCGTCGTTCGATCCACCGACTGTACCATCGCTGATGTTTGCAAGCCACTCAGAGAAGCGCCTCAACTCATTGTACTCATCACCCCCACCAAGGCTTCGAAGCCTCATATTCCGAGTCAGTCTCCGAACGATACAATCGCGCCACAACTTGGATGAATTGATGGTGGCGTTGACTATGTCGCTCCGACTGCCTTTAGGGACAACGGGCAGTATCTGTCTGAAATCCCCACCTAACAAAACACACTTGCCGCCAAATTAGAAAATATAATCATACCGGTTTTTTGAACGATAGAACACACATTAGTAGGGGCTATTGTTGTTTGGAACGAAGGTGTTACCGTAGACAAATTCGATAATGAACCTGCAATAATTAAATAAATATAGTTGAATTTAAGTTATAACAGCTATAAATTTAATTATGTCAAACCAAGGAAATAAATAGCTCGCTAAAGTTGCCGCTATTTGAGAAATAGCTTTTTTTGGTAGCGTGCCGCTATTTGTATTCATGTGCAATTTGGCCGCTAAATCCCGCTAAATCTCCGCTATAGCTCCGCTATAGCTACAGTGCCATAAACGTTTTAGCCCGCTATTTAAAACCTTGTGTCAAACTTAATATTATATAAATTTGTGCAATAATAAACTTGAACAAACAATAAGACAAAATATTTGAAGTTTATAATATAAGAGTTTTGTATAGATATATACATGTAATATTTGTACTTGTTTAGATGAAAAAAATTTAGTACTACAACTTAGATTTTGAGTCAATATTTGTAATAATTATATGTGTAATAATTTATGGCCCAATAATGTTGTTGGAGAACATCTGGGCCATCATTATCATATTGCCAAGTATCTGGGGCTCTTATAAATTTAAATAAATGAGCCCAATGGATCAAAACAAAAATAGCTACACATAAATGAGCCCAACGTTTAAAAAAAATGTTCATCACAAGCTTAAATGCCGACACGCGTACCATTAATGCCCTACGCGTCTGGACAACTCATTTAAATAGAGAAAACCCTAACGATGGCATCGTTTTCGCCATTTTTCTCGCCTCTCTCTCATTTCTTACGCCGATTCTCTCTCTAATTTATCTCTCTACTACAAAAGTTCTACCAGTTTTCGCCGGTAATTTCGCCAAAATCGATGTTTTACCGGCGATTCATCACTGTTTTTCGAGCGGATACCGAAAAATACATGAGACGTGATTGTTTCAAATGAAAAGGGAGACGAAAAAAATGAAATCGCCCCGATTTTACAAAACCGATTTACTACTTCATAGTATCTCTGTACAAATCGGGCGATAACATATATAGATCTTTGCAGATCTAGATTTTTTTTGTAATTTTTTTATTTTTGAAATTTTTTTTTCTTATAATCGTGATTTCATAATAGATATGTATAGATCTATAGTGTTTTCAGTTGATTACATTATATATCTTGGTATATCTACAAATTTTATATTTTTATAGTTTTTTTAAAATTTTTCATTCGATTAAAATCGTAAACAGATGTTAGATCTGTAAATATATCCATGTTTTTTTTGGTTTTATTTAATTTTTATAATTAATATTAATATTTATATTATCATATTCCGGTTTGGGGTTACATTCTGACGGACGGGTATCAACCGTACTGTGATCTTAAGCGGTCGATTAAGACCCTCTTGTTATAATAAATCAAAGTCGGATTAACCTTTTTGCTTATGTTTAAAATTTTGAGCATTATTGTCCGGATTAAAGTATTTTTCATTCTTGATGTTTCATTTAATGTGATATCGGTGACTGATACCGAGTTCTATATATTTTTTTGAAGAGGTCGAATAAGCCCTCTTTTGTTAGATTAAGTCACAGTCGGAAATTAATAATTATATTTATATATTTTTTTATTTAAATTTTTACACCTATTTTTCGGAATTAACCTCAGAAAAAGTATCAGCATGATGTATTTTTATGTTTTTATAAAGTTTTTTATAATTTTTCTCTGAGAAGATAGAAGAAACTGACGATTCCAGTAGTAAGTTCAAATTTTATTTTATCTTCATTGTATTAATGTCTAGAATTGATTTCTTCTGTGCATAACAAAAAATATTATAATGTAATACATATTGATACTATGTATTGTCTTAAACATGCTCATTAGAAGAAATCTTAACTAAAAACATGTATATATGTACTGTTTTCATGACTAACATCTTATGGTCATTTTTCAGGTATCAAGAAGGCGACTAAAATATGTGAAGACAGACCAACAGATAAGTGTTTTTCAGTTATAACACATTGCATACATTTGAAACAATACTGACATATACATATGCTTAAAACCATTTAATCTGTATATGGAATATTAATCTATTCCTGCATATTATTATTTTGAACTGTAAGTTTGCTATGGATATATACTCAGATTGTAGTTTTATGCGTTTTGCATTACTGACAGCCACAAAACATTCTATATTTCAAATGTTTGGATTCTGGTATTAATTAATTTTTAAAATTTTGAAGGTTTTGTGTAATATGAACATTATTTTGTTTAATAAGCGTTTTTAACATTGACAGTATTATATCACAAATTTACAGTTTTAATCTACTTAAAAGCATAACAATCACATGTATTGGTGCTTAAAAAAGCTAAGATATGAACAACTTCATCGGAGAATAGTTAACATGTGTATGATTTTCCATCTAACATTTTTTTTCAATATATGCAGGGGACAATAATTCCAATTTTTCTGAAATGATCAATGGAAAGCAACAAAACAAAAAAATAAAGAGGACAAACACATTAAAAGCCTCAAACAATGATTACTGGAAAATTGCTAAAAGGTAATTCATTCATATATTTTCACCAAAATTTATGACTGCTGCGTATTGCTGTTTGAGTTGTATGAAGTGAAGTGAGTGTTTAGCAAATGAGTGACCTATTTATATATGATTTATTTGGGAAAAAGCAATCAATATAAAATGAATTTGAATGGTAATTACAATTAAAATTCCTGAATGAGAATAATGAGATTTGCAAAAATTATGGGCTATTTAATATTTTTGTTTTATTTCAGTTATGAGATGATTATAATAGGATTTGACCGGTCAAATTAATATACTAATTTTTATTATGATTGTGATATTTGCATATAATATTGAACATTTAATATTTATTTTTTATTAGAGTTAAGGTAAGAAAAAATATGAAAAATTGATTCTTTGACCAAAAATCATTTAATTTTGAATTATTTATGGAGTTATGAGATTTGCAAAATATATGGGACATTTAATATTTATTTATTATTAGAGTTATGAGATGAGGATCAAAATATGGGATGTTGATTCTTGGAATTTTCATATAGAATTAAAACAATATTTTTTAGAAATTCTGATTCCTTTTTTTTTTTTAACTCTCAGAAATATTATGTATCTCAACTTTTAGAAATTCGGATTCAATTGTAATTAATTATTTTGGCTGACCTTTTGTTTTGTTATTTTTTCAGGAATGGAGAGGACATGGATAATCTTAATTTTTTTTTTCAAGTTTATTTTTTTAGTTGGTTGTAATTTATTTAATTTTTTATTTATTTTTATTAATTTCGTTTAATTTTCTATGCATAGCAAAATTAATTGCGATTAAAATATGCTTTCCTAAAACACTCAACTCTCATCCATAATAGTCAACACTATTAATATGCTTAAACAATATGGAGACATCATTAACTTGTTATTATTTCATAATTAATTAGTTAACTTTCTTAAAACAGTCAATTATCATCAAAAAATATTATGTTTTTAATAAAAAAAAACGAAAATAAATGCACAGTAACGTAAAAAGGCGGGAAACTGCCACGTAGGTAAAATTAATTAGGTTTCATTTAATGCACAACAGCCAGTAATTATATGTATATATAGATATTAAACCGTCAAACATCATAAACTCGACAATCGATGGAACTTGAGACCATTGTACATTTATAGAATTCAATTTTTTTTTTAACTCTTTTCGGAAAAACAAAAATATTATTTTCTTATGGATCTCAGTCATCTACTTTTCCATTACAAAATGTAAGACTTCTCATTAAGATCAACATGGGTAGTCATTAGTTGTTCATGCCTCTAATGCGTAAAACCCTACTATAGTGAGTGAAAAATCATTCGTTCTTATCAATGTATCGATTAAATAATGTGTGATTACAACTCGTTAGCTGCTAGACATGCCAGCAGAATAAAACAACCTTTATATATGTCGGCACCCAACGACGATGGATATATATGTACATCTTTGACAACCACTCAGTACAACTTAACTGAGAATTACTCATCAACAAATTCTATCTATGTATACTCATACTCATTAGGAGTCTCAAAGTCATTAGTAATCTTGGATAAAATGTAAACTAGAAAATGATCAAGCTTTTCAAAAAGTTAGTTTAAGATATGCCAAATACAGTATTGATGTATAGTATATGGGAATACCTCAGCCACGTCAGCTGATATAGTAGCATCTTGGTCTGTGATAATAACTTCTAGATGCGGTTGGTTTAACATTGCATCTAAAAATTTGAAAAATAACCAAACAAAAAGACTTTTTTTTCTCATCACCGTGAAATCCACAACCAAATACAGTGGTCTGCCTATAATGGTTGACACCAACAAAAGGCGCAAACACCATTCTATACTTATTCATGTTATAAGTGGTGTACAACTGCACTACCAAACAACGTACGGGAATTCTTTGATGCACTATTGAACCAGAAATACCTTAAGAAAACATCATCATCATCTGTCACACAAACGTAATAGAAATTTTCATTCCTCTCTTTTTCCATTACGAATTGGTGAATGAAGTTTAGTGCATCATGTCCATTCAATTCCCTTTACGTGCTATTTTCTCATTCCGAATATCCTTTTCTAGGAACCCCATCATAGAAGGACCACCAGAAGTAATATCACGCAATCTAACTTGTTGAGATGTTCGAATATTTGCTTCATCATACTCCTGAACAAGCGCACGTTTTATAGCTGATACAACTCGATTAAGTAAATGAGTCTTTTTTAGGAGTTGCAAGTGGATGTTTATGTTTCTCTTTAAAATCCTTCACTACCCAATTAGAACACTCATTCGAGCTGGACAATTACATATGGTTTTCGTCTTCTTCGTTCGCTAGTTTTTGCCATTGCTTGTTCATTCTTTTGATAGGTCTCATTTGCCTTACCTTCTTTAGAGCAAGTGAAATCCCTCCAAACAAACATGTTATTTGTCATCTATTTCATTCTTTTGTCATTTCAAATTTTAATGTTAAATCCCGCATGTTAAGCATATGTATTATAGAAAGTATGAACCTTTTCATCTGATGAAATTCTTGACCGATTTTAGGCACGACAATCGAATCAACTTTAGGAATAAATGCTTGATCAATTTGTTCGGTCTCTATCCCTATGTAATTTTTTTTAAAGAAGACAAAAATATAAGAAAGATTCACAGAAAAAATTATAAATACATCAAATCGATATAAATCAAGTTCACATATCAACCAATTGAGTTACAAAATACTGATAAGAAAAATAATGAATAGATTAGGTGGTAAGAATATGGGCATATGTGGGTCGAGTTGTTTGAAAAGATGAATTTCTGCATTCCACAGCGTGGTCAAGATTCTCAAACAAGTAAAATATCAGTATCAATATAACCAAGAACCTGGGAATTTATTTGAAGTTTTCGCACTATAGTAGTCTCAAGATCACGTCGATCGAAAAGCTAAAACTATGTTGCGAGTGGCATTCATCGACTAGCGCCCATGCGCCGACTCATACGGCATTCTTGCTTATCTTGAACGTGGAATTTTAAAGGTTTTTCTATTCTTGTTCACGGCCGTGAGAGGAATATAGAATGTTGAGTGTGCCAAAGTTCAAAATATTTTTTTTTTAAAAAAAAAAAAGCCGACGAAGTTTTTTTCCTTCGCAAATTCCTATATGTGTGTCTTTAGTCCGGTGAGGTTTCTCTTCTTGCTGCAAAAATTAAGAACGACAGGTGCGCAATAGGAGGATGATAGGGTCGTGAGGGGAGGATGGATGGGTTTCTTTCACTGCAGAGTGGTGAGGGGAAAATGATCTGAGGGGAAAATGATATGCTGAGTAGATGGAAAAAAATATAAATTATGAGGTTTTATTTTAATTCACCTAGGTAATATCTCGTAGATAGTTGGCTTCACAAAGGAGCTAACAATTGATTCTATAAGAAAACTGTGATAAGAATATCAAATAAGTACTATTGACAAGTTTTTGGAAAAAAAAAAAAAGGAAAAAGATACAAAAATATGAAAAGTAATAATGAGTAACATAATTTTGGAAAAAAATATTTTTTATTTGGTAATTCCAACAGAAATTCTATGGTGCTCATATGTGTACTATAAGCCATGTCACAATATGATGTGGCATATGAGGTGGCCTTTTTGTTTTTAAATAACAATTCCATGGCATATATGATGTGGCAATTTTTAAACATTTAATTAATTAGGAAACCCTTCATAGGATTGTTCAAGGCCGCGGTCTACCTCTCCAGCAACGACTTCTCCGGCCTTCCGTCCAGTTCACAGCCGCCGGTTTCTTGTCCGAATAGTAGTTCCTTGCTCAGTCAACCAACCAACCACCTACATATATGCAGCACAAATAAGCTAGCCGGCATACCCAATACTATCGGCTAATTAATCGCTCAGTTTGAATATAATTTCGAATCGATTTTTTACAAAAAATACGAGTAACAAACTACAAATACGCAGATTAGCTAACCGGCATACACAATACTACCGGCTAATTAATCACTCATTTGTAGAAAATCTTGAATTGAATTTTTAGTTTACCAGAGATGCAAATAACATCCATGCCGAGGAATTCATTGTTGACGAAATTGATCAAGGACTAGGCCGGCCCAACCCTATGCAACGAAATTCCCTCTTTCCCCAACTGCTCGAACTCCCGCGAACAACCATCCATGGCGGTGTCGTCCAGCCCGAGGTCCCTTCCTCCATCACAGATTAAGCCAATAATTAATTAACTAACTTGAATAGAAAAATTTTGATGACAGAGTTTTCTACTGTTTCTGCTTAAAATCCTTCATTACTTTGCACACTCGAAATCCTTCGTTACTTTGTGCAGTGGAGTTTTTGACAATGTCTCTGTGAAGAGTTTTTGTTTTAATTGAGGTATCATAATGAAGGGTTACCTAATTAATTAAATCTTTAAAAATGCTACATCATATATGGCATAGAATTGTTATTTAAAAACAAAAAGCCACCTCATATGCCACATCATATTGTGACATGGCTTATGGTACCCATATGGGTACATAGAATTTCTGGTAATTCCAAGCCTAAATATGGAAAGTAATAATGAGTAACTGTGTATGGATCAAGCCAAAGTACAATTTTTCACCCATATAAAGCGTTAGCTTGTCATTTAGGCTCATCACGATTTATATTAATATATAACACATTTTGTATTAATATACAAGAGGAAAGAGATGATTAGTTCATCATTAAGAATAGATCTATCCGCTTCATGAATTTAAATTCATGTCGAACTAGGCGGACAAACTTCAGTAAGTCTGGTTCCTCAACAGTATATCATTCCATCTAAAACCCAGAACACAATGTCTTAGTTAATCAATCAACTGGTCGAACTTAAACTCTACAATAAATGAGTGTTCACAATAAACGAGTGTTGCGTACAACTGGAAGTATAGCATATATAACAGTCCACGAGTGAAGTGCAAAGACTACTACCAAAGAGAAGTATCGCCTGCTGAAAATCAGCATCGAGTCTTGCAACTCATAGGGATAGATTGTTTCGCATACCTGTACAACTATTTCAGAGAAAAATACTCGAGTAAAACTATATCGTTAAGACATGTCCTCGTGTCAAGTTTGCCATGTAAATTGACAACCCCACGTCATTTAGCTGGGTATCACATTAATTCACTCCTCATCCTCCTCAAAAGATGATGCAAAAGAGAAGGGAGAAAATTTATAACCATCTCGTTCATAAAACTTGCCCTGAAATTCAAGCCAATGCAGCCGCAAGGCATGCAGGAAGGCACTCAGAGTCTCCATCACTAGTAGCACGCCAATGGTCGCGCATATGAAAACGAACACACCAATAATAAGAACAAACACATTATTGTACCTACAGCATGGGAAAAATAATGGAGAGATCAAAAAGCTGGTTATTAGGTTAAATCACAAAGTATTATTGAATATACTTATGGAGCTAACTGAACTTACCCCCAGGTTAGAAGTAGGACCTTCTCGTAGAATACACTAGATAACTCAGAATGCGCAAGACTACATAGAGATAGAGAAAGAGAGAGAGTTAAATAAATTTGAACACAAAAGAAAAAAGAGCATTCTAGCAGGGGAAAGAGACTAATGCTAACTAAGAACTTTGGGGTTTGCGCTGTCTAATTTACGGAAACATAAAATCAACAAAGATAGTTTTCCATTTTGCAGATTAAATTCATAGAGATACTGAAGTTACAAATTATTATGGCTCCAGAAGCAAAAAATAAATATGATCATTTCCTGTAGTTAGACAGTGAGAACTCATATGCTTAGGCAGAAAACCCAATAACATTTTTTATCTTATCCTGAGGACATTCACAATCAACTTCAATTGACATTTCTGATATTCCGGTCATTCGAGTCCTTTTAGATCTCTCTCTATCAGCTATTAAGCATAGATCTCTCTCTATCAGCTATTAAGCATACACCAGTTCTTTCATCAAATCACGAAACAGTAATTTAAATATTCATTAAAAGTTCCTACAACAAGAATCATTTACCAAACAAATTAAAAAGATGCATCACTTTCATCTATACATATATACTCTGAATTAGCTCTAATATAAATTAACTCGTGCCAATGTCCCACAGAAACACATAAAGAAAGGATCACTCGAGAAACAACACTGCGGCTGCATATAAATATCTGCAAGCAATTAGCATGATATGCATAAACAGATGAGTTCAAAGTTGTTAGACATGCCTGAGGGCCCACAGACGTAAGTAGGAAGCTGTGTTAGACACTGATCCAAGAACAAACTCTATGGTGTGTATAAATTGATGCACCAAGACTTCACCAAATTCAAATTTCTCGTGCCCATGTGAAACCACTGGTTCTTCCAATTCAAATGTACCATCATCAATGCTCTCAATAGGTACATAGGTTTGACCGCGATGCCTCTGTACAAAAACCACATTTAATATGCTTTAATACAAATTTATCTAAAAATATACAATCATTTTTAATCAATCATTCATTTTAACTCAAATCTAACTCAACTTTAACTCAACCACACTATCCTCAATATTATCAATATAACTAAGTAATATCAATCAATCATTCTTACATATTACATCAACCTTAATTCAGTATTCATCCACTCACATAAACTTAACCATCACTTAACATCACCTCTCTCCTACTTTTACATCAAATCAACTTTAATTATTTTATTTTAAATATTATTTTAATATAAACTCAAAATCCCACTAACAACTAATCATACCACTTATTTCAATATTAATCATACCAAACCATAAAATCCAATTAAAACCCAAAAAAAAAAATTATATCCAAGAATCCCCTAAAAGTTTTGCCAGGTAACGAGATCAAGCAAACCTAACATGAACATGAACATACTTCCTCGTGTTGTTTCTTCAGAATAAATGGCTTTGGGAACATCATCCATGGTACAGCAACTAGTGCGGCTAAAAGAAGTAATATCTGTTTGTAAAAAATGAATGAAATCGTTACAAAAAAAATAAAAAAAATAAAAAAAAAAAAGAACGAAGATAAGCTAAACAACCATCTTTGATACATATCATGGTAAAGTCGAACCTGGAGGAATTTCTGGCCCATGAAAAGCTGATTATCCCCCAGATCATCCATAGGGCTGAGAAACATGTATATCATCACATGATATAGATCCGCTTGAGAACCAGTACACCACTTGACGATTATAAGAAACGAAAGGTATCCAAACAAACTGTTCAAAAATATCATCTGAGGTACGAATTGATACCTGAGGCAATTCAAATGAGATCAGACTGAACAATCAGGAAGGCTAAGATAAGCACAAGTCATACAGGTTTTGACAAAACGAGTTACACCTGATGTGCTCGCCAGATATATCTGAAAACTCACCAGACATTCAAATCATTCCTGAAAAATTTCGCATTACAATAACTAAGAATCATCCCAAGATTCATCTGAGCAACACCCAAAAGAATGGACATCTTCATCTTCAAAGAGTTGAGGAATGGCAACTCGCTGCGGGTTCCACGCCATTTTGGGTCTACACCGAATGGATATGTGTCACGCACTTTTACTAACCCCACATGTAAGCATCGCTGAAATATTATATCAGGGAAATATTGAAGCTTTTCAGACAGGAAATAATAAATATCCAATATGAAATTTTCAAATTCTAGTTTCAACCTGCAGCTTGCATCACGGCAGTCATATGCTGAGCGCCCAAATAGTTCAAAAGGAACAGAGAAAAATTCATTATAGATAACTCCAGCGTATATCGAGAAAATAGCCATCATCATCACAACATAGCGAGCACCAAATGCCATCTCCATGATGTCACCAAGCTTCTGTTGGTAGAATGCAGTGAAACACACTCAAGATATAAGAAGCTTTACCCCATCAAAATGAAGAGGTTATATCTCAGAATTTCAACAAAACATCAAGCTCACTTCAAACAATTACACTGGATTAACTAGTCAATAATAGGGCCTTCAATTCAGCATAATATTCTGGATTTGTAAGGGCAAGATTCAGGACACTGGCTTCGCTAGATTATTAAACTAATGGGAAACCAAAAATGACAGAATAGCATAGAGCACTGCCAACAGTAGATGGACAACTATGGCGACTACAACCAAACCGCCAGCTTAAAAAAGTGTTTAAGATGAACGAGTTGCATGAACTGAAAACAGCATAAAGCAGTGGCAAACCTTACTTCTAAAGCAGACTAAGGAGCAAATAATTATTACCTGTCTGGAAAGTTTCTCCTCCCTAAATATGAAGTACAATGCTGCAAGAAAGAGGCAGATCCCATGGCCCCAGTCTCCGAACATGACAGCAAATAGGAACGGAAAGGTGACAATCGTATTAACCGTGGGATTCGCTTCCTGATACTTGGCGACCCTTTTATAAACAGAACAGGAAAAGAAAAAAATTGTGTTAACCTATGAAATTGCTAATATTTCATATTTTTATCTTTTAGTTATGACTATCTTTTAGTTATGACTAAAAATTTGACTTAAGTATTGTCCTCAAGTTTAGTTATGCATGCAATAAAATGAACTCACCCATACGCATCAACAATTTCCTGAAAAGCTGAAGTAAATTTGTTAGTACGGAAGTACGTTGGAGGCGAATCCTTGGTCTGCAGCACCTGGAATACGGCTCCGACTTGTGAATTGCTATCCATAGTTGCTTGATTTAGAACATTCTGAATCTGCAGGATCAAGTTCGTTTTTAACGGCATAATATAAATATTGAATAGTCAAATAATTGGCAATGCCACAAGGAAAATGCAGACACCCCGATAGTCGTACCTGATTTGATACAGAAACAGGGCACCAGCCTTCTCCAACAAAGCACTTTTTTGTAACATCAAGGCTGAGCTTATTTAAAATATGATAAATAGATTTCTCTCTCTTGACCTTAACAAGTTGAAAAACATTGACTTCAGTAATATGAAAGTAACATATTCCTCCAACAAATCAATATTCCAGTGCCTTGCCTCTTCTCTCTCAGTACATCCGAGTATAGCATGTGCAATTGTCTAGGTTCTTACCCGACAGAGAGCAAGCGGCAAACTCATGAGGCAATGCCAGAATAATAATAATAATAATAATAATAATAATAATAATAATAATAATAATAATAATAATAATAATAATATTATGTTTCTTCAAAGTGTGCTTAAAATTACAATTACTAACCAGGAGGTTCCAGTGCTCAAACTCATAGCCAACACTCTGCAGCAGATTGGTCCGGTGCAGCTGCCCAATATCTATAGTGGTCTTTAGTTCTAAGAGTTCTCCTGATACCTAGTGAAAAACAATATCCAAGTAATTAATTCTGAATAGAAATAAAAATCTGAGGTAGCTATTTAGAAAAATAATGATAATGTTATCCTCTTGAATAAAAGTGAGATTTGCAATGATTTGTGAAAAGGCATATGTCATAAAGCAGAATGTTAACTGAATCTAATTGCACTCAAAGTTATGCGAGAGAAGAATCTACTACAGTTTATTTATAAATCTAATTGTACTCAAAGTTGTGTAATATAGAAACCACCTACAGTTTCGTACTGTTGCGCAAATAAGTATTACATATGGCATGATCGATCAAATAACTAGAAGATCATCTTATTTCATACCTCTGTTACCAGTTGACGCTGTTTGCCAATCTCATCTGTGAAGGGATAGCAATTTGCTCCAAATGCATCGCATATCTTCAGTATTTTGCTCTTGGCTCTTTCTCCAGAATAAAAGACCACAAACACATTTTTTTCAACCTACAAAACCGTCCCACATATCATTACGAAGCATCAGTACATTTTAGATATTTCAGAAAACACTTGCAGACTATGATACTGATAGAGTTAAGGGTGAAATCAAACGAAAACAATACATAATCGACATTAGTAATTAAGAATATAACTTAACAACAATTTCACAACTCGGGACAAATTAATATAAAAAAAATTAAAAATTTATGTGTCAACTTAAATAAATACATACTACAAAGAGATTGAGCACTGTATTGATATTGAATTTTCAATTATTGTTGCACAGTTAAATTTTTTATCAAACACTCGTGTAGTTCACGACTGTAGTACTAATTAAGAGATACAATGACAAAAAAAGTTAAAAGAACACATCCTAAGTTTCCACTACTTTCCTTCTGCAAAATGCAAACAAGATTGCCATGAAAGAGGTCAATGCCTAAACCATGTCACAAAATTTCAATGTGTGACGGAAATATTATAAGGTTCAAAACCTACGCATCTCATACTCAAGATCAAAGAGTTATTGGGGCAGGGAGGGAATAGATACGAAAGTCAATATCACAAGTTGTACGATCAGGGAGTAAAAACAATCAAACAAGTTTTATTACCTTGTCTCCTGAAACTGGATCGACCACGGGCTCTTCCACAACTACTTGCTTATGAAATACATTTCCCCTTTTTGAGCGAAACAGCATTCTCTCAAAAGCCAGGGATTTATCCCTCAAAACTAGCCCACAGTAAACATCTCAAAAGCCTTGTTTTAATGGGTCAGTTAACATCTCCTGACAAGACACAGAGTTTAGCCCAAGAGACAAATGAGAAATAAAGTTGAAGTTTAGTGGTACAAGTAAACTATATAACAACCTGCTCAAGTAACAAGGGGCTCTCAATTGATCTGTCACTGAGGACCTCCGTCTCAACTCCCATGCGCTGGGCAGTCACACTACAACGGCCAGCTGAAAGAAAAATCTCACTGGCCTAGATGAAAAGGTAAATGGTGAGTGCTTGCGATTATAAAACAGCTAAATTTCATATCGTCTCAAGGAAAGCAATTCTTGGACAAGCAGGCAATATTACCTTTTGTAGAACAAGCTTATATTCTTTAAGTTCATTATAAGAACGCTGCAACTTTTCACTATTCCCGTTCATTTCTGACAGCTCTGATTCATACTCTCCAAGTTTTACCTGATCCATTTCCATAAAGTGTTACAGAACACCCTCATGACTTCAAAAGGCATATGCAATGGTAGGTAAATAATTTAAAAACAAAAAAAAAGTTTTAATAAGAATGGATAGGCAAACAATTCCAAATTATACAAGGTTGAAATAACTTGAAGCAGGCGTAAGGACCAACCTCTAACTCTTCCAAATTGACATTACTGTCCATCAAAGATCTTGATGATGTCAATAAGCCAGCCTTTTCCATTTGGTCCCTAAAAAAACGTAGTTTGCGAGCTATTTCAGCACATCGTTTGATCTGCATGAATAATTAAGCATGCTTTGCAAGTTCATAAGTCTTATTTGAGTGAAAGCAAAAAAATACTTTTTATT
Source organism: Striga hermonthica (assembly GCA_902706635.1). Taxonomy (NCBI): domain Eukaryota; kingdom Viridiplantae; phylum Streptophyta; class Magnoliopsida; order Lamiales; family Orobanchaceae; genus Striga; species Striga hermonthica. The sequence continues at coordinate 4,265,441 of CACSLK010035018.1, forward strand.
CACTCATAAATTTTAACTACTCTTATCAATTAATATTTCATTATTTTTATGTCATGTCTAATTTAATTATTACATGTTTATATTTACAATATCAAATCCATCTAACTTTTTTTCTGAAACATTTTTTTTCAGCTTTTCATCGTTATCTTAAAAATAATAAAAAATAAAAAACTCATACAATCACAACTTAATTCTATCCAGACACACGAGGACAAATGTGGCGTGCATGTGCATTAGTGTGTGTAAAATGGCTGCCACAAAAATAATAAATATTTGTACTAAATATTATAGTAACTTGCCATATGTAATGTGGATTGCATTTTAGCTTTGGAAATTTTCAAAATAGAACCAATTAGTTTAGGAATGAATTAGATGCAACTAAATTGAATTTAAAAACTAAGAAATTCAACTTACACCCGAAATTATTAATTCTAATTTGGTGTTAATATCTAGCAAAAAGATGTTATCGGAATAATAAGACTCGTTGGGACATAATTTCAGTATGAGTATTAGTCGGAATGATTAATTGATAAAACTGTAAGCTATGAATTAAAGTTCTAAATATTACGATATTAATTATAATTTACAAAATACTACTAATTAGCAAACGAGATATTGATCATACATTGTCATTTGGAAACGAAACTAAACATAAGAGATCAAAAGAAGAGAATGAAATTGATTTAATTCCTTATCGAGTACTCAAAACAAGAAAAAAAAATGATGCAAGATTTAACTATAAAACTCAGATATCATTACCTGATTTAGCATTATATTAAAATTTATAGGTTATTAATATCAATTAGATCTATATTGTTTCCGGTTAACAATTAAACAGTGACGACTTTTAAACCCGATATAAGTAAAAATAATTGAGTTCAAAAAGAATATGTTATGAATGGTGAATTAAATGATCAAGAGATCAGCTTCAAACCAATATTTATATTTCCATTTCTTATAAAAAGTAAGGTTATTCATTTTACGAATGTCAATAAGACTTATATAATTTCCGATTAACAGTTAAAACAGTGATGAATTTTGATCATGATATATGTAAACAAAATAAAAAGGAACAAGTTTAAATTAGTCTAAATAATAAGTTATGGACAGGGATTGGACAAAAAAAAAATGTGTAACATAATTTTAATTTGAACATTTTGAGACAAAGTGTAGGGTTAACTACACTACCTAAATGAAAATCAGGATGCGCATACGCACCTGGGTCGCATAGGTCCTCTGAAATGGACTTTTTTCTGCATTGAGCTGCAAAAATAAGAAAAATGAAATAACAAAACATGAGCATCACGCTAAAAATAAGAACATCAGAAATACATGTAAACTCAAAGATACCGTATCAATGTACTTGTCACTTTTCTCTTGCCATATGTTATTAAGACGATAACATGCTTAACATTACCAAAACCTCTTCCCCCAAAAATGAACGCATAGGCTAGTCGCTAGTGGTACCTAAAATGCAATGATGGATTTGAATCCTTTCGGTGCATGTGAGTTGTAGACTAGTTTCTTTTTAAATAAATAAATACATAAATAAAAACTAATGCACTCAACATAAATGTTCCTAAAACCAGAGAACTTCAAAAAAGAACCTGCAAATGTTGATGAAAAAACTTGAAACTATTTCATATTATACAAAAAAATCATCCAATCCTAAAGTACCATCACTTGACACGATGGCATATTGGCATTCACAATAAAAGGCTACTATCCCGCACCATCACTTGCTCAAGAAACAATTAAAACACTAAATTCCTGGACAAATTTGTTCCTACTGTTTAGGGCAGTGTATTTTACAGTCGGATCATACACACAAAAACGCGGGTTCTTTGCTTCAACCGTAAAAAAATCCGGTGGGATTGAAATTTTCAAATTCCTAACAGATCATACAGCAATAGCAAGTTCCATTTAATTCACGAAACTATTGCAACAACGGCTTGGCAACAACAACAACAACAACAACAACAACAACAACAATAATAATAATAATAATGGCGGATTAGTATGAACACGGCCAGTTTATCTTTCTTTGTAGACATACATCAATAAATTAGGTTTAACATTCCCAATCTCAACGACAATTGCATCTATACAAATCAATCGTATGAAAGCTCGCGACTTACGTCTTTGAATTGGAATAGGCCGAGATCGCCGAGGTAGGAAATGGCGCGGTGAGCTGACTCGACCGGGATGATTAACTGCACCAGCTGCATCTGCTCCGACCGGAACATATCCATCGCCGGAGAACACCCGCTCGCCGTCATTTTATTTCTCCGGCGAAGAACAAACCAGATGTCGTACGGCAAATCGAAATCGACGGGAATGACCTCTGAATTTAATGTTTTTGGGCAGGTTGTGCGGGGCTTCGCTTGATTTCTCCGACGAGGTTCGAGTGATCGGAGGTCGTCGTTTCAGCTCAAACCTTGCGCGCATGAATTCAACCGATTTGCTCCTCAGTTGTATGATTTCAATTGGCTTTTCTAAAATAAAATTGCGATATGTGAATGGAGTTTGGTCTTTAGATTTATTCATATCTTAATAGGTATGTTGAGTGGTGGGTAGATTCACTGTACAGTGCGTGTGCGAGTATATCTTTTTCTTCGTTTTCGTTTTCTTTTACCGATTTTCAGATATCTTCCCAGGGACATGAGATATTGTGTTAAAATAATATATTTCACCTATAAAATAAGAAGAAAATTTGGAAAATTTTGAAGTTAAAAAATGTGGTAAATTTAAATTTTTTAAATATATATGAAATGAAAATTTAATGGTTAGATAGATGGTATATAAAAATAATAAAATTTTCATCGATAAGATTGATAATTCAAAATGTGTAAACGTTCAGTGTTTTCTAAATTTATAATAAAGATATTTTTTATTTCTTAACTGGGTTCATGTAAAACCAAATAATATAAGATTAATAGGTATTTTTTTTAATATTTCAATGTAGTTTAAATAAATATTTGTTGTACAAATAAAAAAAATACTATCTAATCACCACATATATTGTTAAGTTTGAGGCGTAAAACTCCATCGTATATTCTCGGGGGAAAAAAAGAAAGAAAGAAAGAAAGAAATTGTATCCTCATAAGGGCATCTTTATCAACAGGTTTAAGCTACAAACCGGATTTATTCGCCTACGCCTTCAACTGCCTTCGTCTTCGAGCTCCGGTAACCTACAGTATTTCGGGAGGGGATCCTGTTGGAAAGACCTCTGAAAACTCAAGTCCGAACTTGCTCAAACAACTGTACCAGAGAATATAGAATTAAAGTGTAGAATGCAATGATGATATGAAGAAGAATCATGTCACCCTTATATAGGGTAGTTATTGTGGTGCTCATGAGAGTCTTTGTTAGGGAAGAGATCTAACCAGGTTCTACTTTCTAACTTACCACGTCTCTATCTAGGCAGTCTTTGAGCAAGTGATTATTTCCTTCTTACTAGCATTTTTCTCCTTTTACATACAACCCTCAGGTCCTTAGATCATAACATCAACCTTTTGACCTGCTTGTTGTGACTTACCCGGTTGAACTTGACCTCGTTTTGAGGTCTAACCTGATCCCATCTTTAGGGCTAATCTGTCACCGGGTCATACGACTTTAGTATCTCAAGGTCGGATGTATTGTCGGGTTACTAGAAGTCGGCACCCCCGAGTCGTCTTCTTCCGATTAGTCGGTACCCAAATCCCGCATACGAACTACTTGTCTGAATAACTTATCTTTAATCATGCTAGAGCTCTCTTAGACCTACTTAATCGAGCTACATGCTCAGTCCAGTCTGTCGATCTGTTATTAGTGCTATATCAAGCTCCAATATGTTACACAATGTGTGTTTAAATTACAACGGGAACCTATGAACTGACTGAAGTGTTCAGTTCGTACAAAAGAACTAAAACAAAAAAAAAATTAAATTACAACTCGAACGCGGAGAGATTTGAGCCGAGGCGATTGAAATCTATCCGCAAGACAAATACGCCCCGTGTAGCGCTGACGGGTCAGTGCGTAATGTCCCCAAAGATACAACGGCTTTAACACTCAGAAGCTGTAGCACACCAGCCTTCAGAGTCCAGTCGAACAAGAATGAAGTCGAGAACCGA
>CACSLK010035043.1:6031-20319 GCA_902706635.1 Striga hermonthica
GATTCAAGGCACTGGTTTGTGGCTTATCGGCAGTCGAAACACACGATCTTCATCAGGCGGCTAGGGCAAGAGGCGGCGACTTAGAGTGGAGAGCAAGTAAGAGGATTGGAGTGCAAGCCAAGTAATGAAGACTTCTAGTATGGTTAAGATTTTATTAGCATGGTAATTCAAGATGTTAAGATATCTAGTTACCTTAGGATTTAATATTTATTTGCTTTAATTAGAGATCTAGTTAGGATCTATAAATAGGGGTATTAGAGACTAGGATTAGAGATAATTAGGATCTATAAATAGGGGTCTTCCCTCATTGTTTTGCATGTCGAATGTTGAATGAGTGAATAGAAAAGGGAACGTTGTGTTAAATCGTGTGTTTAAGCAAGGCCATAAGTGTGTGTTTATCATACAACCGTGTCTAAGAGAAGGCCCTCAGAGCGTCTTGAAGTCACACTTATCGTGTTTAGTCAAAGACCCCGAGTGCGCGATTATCCACAAAGATTAGACAAAACCACAATCCCTCATCATGCGCGCTTGCCATTCCTAGGCCCGCAAGGCCTACGCCCGCGTGCCGCCCACTTGCGCGCCCTTCGCGTCCCGCCAGCTCTCCGCGTGATGCCCGCGCATCACAGCCAACACCCGCGCTCCAATCGCCTACCGCGCACCCCCGTGCGCCCAGCGCCATCCGCGTGTCGCTCACCCCTCCGCACGCATCCTCTTGTTCGCTCGACCACCCGCGCGCATCATGGCCCGATGCGTGCCACTCGATCGTGCTCGCCCATTCGCTCATACCCGCGTACCCGTTCATTGACCCATGGCAATCGCCCGCGCGCATCTTCCACCCATCTTCCACCCCTCGCGCGCCCATTCTCTCAACCTCAATCCGCCAAGCACGTCGCTTCCTTGCACAAGGCCCGCACCAATTATTCCTCGCATTAGTCCTCGACTTGTGTTGCCTCTTAGCTCGCTTGGCCTTGCGCCTTCTTGACCTCGGGCCACATATTCTCAGCCAATCTCGCCTACAAGAAGGCCGATAATCCTCTCTATGTGGCTCCTCGAGTATGTTCTCAAGCCAAATATCTAGATCATTGTTGGCCTCTCCCTCGGACTCGCCAGGGTTAATAACCACTTTCGTATCACGCGTGCTGGCAGGCCGTTGCCGGGCTGGCGTTGTACCGCTACGTGCGGGCAGGCCCTACAGTCGACCCTTCGTCGGCCGTCCGGCAACTTTTTCCAGCAAACCTTACATGGCTGGACATAACATGACATATAATGACTAAAAATACATAATTGGGTTGGGAGTGTTCGAATAGAATTTGAAATGGCTCGGTAGGGCCTATATGGTGCCTACGACTGACACTACTAATCAAATAAACTCAACTTTAATTAACTCGTGGTCAGTCTTATGTGATTATATTCTTTCTAACAAAAATACAAGATAACCTTTACGGAAATAAGAGAATGGTACTAAGACCTCCACCCGGGCTTACTCGCCTTCTCGGGGTTGCTTGGACTTTGGCTTGTCTCGATGGCTATTAGATGAAACTAATGATCTCTGATAATTCTTTATACTCTGATATACTCCCAAATCTAGGCTTGGTGCAAGTGAATTTGAGTAGAAAACGTGATGGTTCAAGGTGGCTTCTTCCCGAGACAAATACACACTACTTGGTTCTTATTTACTCTCTCGGTTTTCTCTCTACTTTATTAAGTATAAGGCTGAATTTCAAGTAAAAGTTATCTAATATCTGATGGAAATACTTATATAAGCACAGTAGAAAATGGTCCATGCAAAGTGTCTCTTTAAACTTTAATATAATAAAGACACGTGGCTACTAAAGTAGCTTTGTCATGCACATACGTGCAAGCTTCTCTTCTCTCGGTATTATATGGCTAGACTAGAAAAGTGGAGAATTTAATTGATGAAGTGAACTCAATTCGCTCCACTTGTGCTATATGTACTAAGATAATGATGTGCTAAATTAAAAGATTTAATCTTAGATGGACACTGGTCCTTATAAGAACTTTAGTGGAAAGTATAAGGCTTAATCACTTTACTAATCACGCTTATAAAATTTAACTAGGGTTAGAAAGTACTCGACCGAACTTACTCGATTTCGATCGTGGCTTGACTTTGACTTTTAATTCGAATATCTTGACTCCGAATAATACGTCGACTTAAAATAATTAATCCCGATTAATAATATTCATTTATAAAAATGAATATATCAGAAATAATTATCAAAACTGATTCGGTTACTGGATATTCATTTAAACTGAATACTCTTTCGACTAATTGTCTAATTTAATAACTGGCTTGGAATTCATCTTTAATGATTACTCGAAGAATCTCTAATTCGAATAATACGTCAATACTTGAATAATTAATCCAAATTTACTAATGCACATTTATTAAATAAACGGACCGAGATCAAATACTAGGATTGACTTGGTTAATAATAAAATTAACCAAGATATATTTGACTTATCGTCGAACTAGAAATTTAACTAGCTGAATAACTTAGACTCGGAACTAATATCGAGAATTGATTAATAAATGCTAGCCTATACTCGAAAGCTAGTATTTTTCTTTTACTAATAAAAATTGGGGCGTTACAATCTATCCCCCTTAAAATATTTTCGTCCTCGGAAATACTAAAACTGAAAGTACAAGCTTAACTCAGAGCTTATACTAAACTGATGACATAAACTTAGAACTCAATATCTGAACACTTAGCTTAAGACTCTGCTTCTAACTGAAGAAGCACCAATTCACAACTCGGTGAATTGGGGATTTATACTGGATATAATAAGAACACTTTAAAAGTGCTCCACTGGTTATACTCGATACTTCAAGAAATAAATCCTGATTATACTGAATATCTTCTCCTGGATGATTGTTGATCTTCGATATAGACTTCGGTTGTGAGACCCAAGTCATTGTGGTATGCATAGAAGACTTCAGAGATACGTACTTGTACAAATGAGGACAACTAGCAATCTTGGTACTACCTGTCGTGAACACCTACTTGATGATGCAGCACATCGTTTGCGTCACTTTGCAATGCGGCACACCTGCTCCTCATCTAGTGAGTGCGGTACGTCTGCATGCAGCACTTGGCAAACATAGCACTTGCGACATCGATGTAGTCTGTTTAAATGATCATGTATGTATCTCATGTTAGTAACCTCATTGTACTAATATGCTAACTCTATGTGATCTCTCGGCGTACTATGACTCAGATATAGCTTCCTTCTCTTTTAGCGACGTGCGTCCTCGTATGGAAGGCTCCGATTTGTCACCACTGCGTTGTCTGTTGCTATTGATTAGTCTTCTCCATCACGAACAAAAGATGTGTTGTACACTGACACGCTGTATCTGATAATGTTCACCTTTCCTTAGGCCAAATTAACCTAAAGTAAAATTAACTGGGAAATAATCTTTCCTACGATTTCGCAAATTTTATGAATTCGATAATCGAGGCATGAATATACTTGTGAGGAAATCTTACAAGTCTTGTCTTACTAGACAGAATATTCTCAACTTTCACATAACTGGATAATTCTTACTTGACTTTTAGAAGTTCTCCCGAGACATTTAATTGGAAGTCTCAGAATTTGGACTAATACTTACTGTCTTACAGTTGTCTGATAAGGTTCGATTTCAAGTTTCCAGGTAAATTTGGACTAATGATCTGTATTTCAGATCTCCATATTGTACCCGGCTAGTAACTATTATATGCCGACCTTAACTCATGAACGTTGGCTTATGACTATATACTACGTAGGGCTATTCCAGTATCAACTGGTCCCGCAAGTACTATACTAATGATTGATCTTAAGCTTTGCCAACTATAACTCGGAGTATCTAACTGGTAAGATACTCGACTTACTGACTCAAAAGGTTGTTACTTTTCGAAACTAGACTACTACGGTCCAGCTTCAAACCTCCATGGTATATCCGGCTAAGTCGCTCTTATTTCAAGCCTCCATGGTAACCTGGAATAATGACTCTTATTTCAAGTCGTCATGATATACCCGGCTTAATGACTCTTATTTCAAGCCGCCATGGTATCCGGACATAATGATTCCTATTCACTGGAAACTGTTACTTCTGATATTATTTTCAAAAATATACAACCTTTAGCGTCAGAATTTAGCTCTGAACTGGGTCTTACTGGTCTAACATTGGAAATTTGAGTCTTTTCCCTGATCCGGATCAAGGAATTTCTCTCTGGGACGTGCGAACTGAATGGCAAAATGGCAATTAAGGGACAAATAATGGGGATTTGGATAACATGTAACTTAGAAAAATGTCTCTCAGAACAAGTCTCTTGGTAACAGGTCTCTCGGTATGCACGGGCCTTTCGGCAACAAGTCTCTCGACAACAGGTCTCTCGGAAATAGGTATCTCATATGAGGGAATAATTAGGCTGATTAGTGAAGCTAAAAAGGGTTACAATTTGAATAAAATCTTACCTTAAATAATCCCCAAGGATTTGAGTTTCAAAGCCATAACAAGGGGGCCAAAACAACTCTTAATATTGGTCGAGTTTCTTAAGTGATCAAGGGCCGAGACTTAGAAAATTTTGGGTCGGTCTATAAAAAACTCAAGATTTGATATATTAAGCATTAGAATGGCCAAGTCCATGGTTCGAGAAAGGATAAAAAAGGGCTCGAGAATAATACCACGCGATTGAACAAGGAATTCACTGAAAGATTGACGAGCAAAAATAAAATTCAAGTATTGCACATAAAAATAAAATAAGAGCAAGCACATATTTATAAATGAATGCAAGCAATAATAACATAAAAGCAAGAAATTATAAAAAAAAAAATCAACTTTGTCGACCAAAGACACACATCTCATGCAAAATGGAATTGGCAGTAACCACTACCAAAGCCGAGCTTATACAATATACTCCAAAACATTTTCCAAGCGTTTTTCCTTAAACCGAGAGTTCCAAGTTCCACTAAAATAGTCTTCAAACTCCTCAATCATCAATTTTGCTTAAGTGAGAGCTTTCGTTAACTTCCTAATTATCGACATAATTTATTTGTAAAAATTATCTTGATTAAATGTAGGTTCCTGAGAAGTCGATCCTCAAAACGTACCGAGATATTTTTGCTCTTTCGCATGTCTTCTTGAACATGTGGGTGTTGATAAATTTTACCTTTCTTTTATTCCCTATAATCGCATGATTTTATAATTGATGTATGTGAACCACTAGTCTATGAGAGGGTGTCCCGACGATATAATGTCGGTAGTTTTTCTATTTTGTGACTAATGAGAGTTTCTCCCGCCAATGGTTGATGTCTATGGTTTGGCTCTCGTAAATGGGTTAAGTCGACGGTAAATGTGTGTACACATGAGCGTGAGGCCGTATTGGAGGTAGATGTGCTGATTTGTGTTCATGCTGAGATTATGCTTCTAGTTATTATCATGAATATATTGCATGGTAATTTCCACATTGAGATTTTTATTTGTTCACCCCCAATTTTTATGTCTTTTTCATGTTGAGCTGGTGGTTGTGGCAAAGACGAACGAGTGTGGTCTTTTATTTGTCAACATTATTTATTTTCCTTCCGCTTGAACTATTTTTTTAAACTTGTGTTTCGGATTATGAATTGGTGAACTGCTTGAACTTATGATACGAGATTACTATGTTGAGTATTGGTTTATACCTCGTTGCTGAAATGTGATGTGATTTTTGGGCATTGAGTTCCCATTAACTTAAGATGTGGCTGAAGGTGAGTAAAAGAAAAGGATGGTTTTTGAGTAATGCCCGGAAAAATAGTTTTAAATTGGAAAATGATTTCAAAAAATTTATTCTTATTTCTGAAAACTTGGGATTTTTCCTTTTAAAACAACGTGGTGTTACATTTTGTGATGATGCTTTCATTACTGCCACCTACTTTATAAACAAAACTCAAACTAAGATCCTTAATTTTCAGACACCATATGAGATCCTTCATCACAAGAAACCACATTACAGATGTCTCAAGACGCTTAATTGTCTTTGTTATCCTCATTTAAGGCCATATGGAAGACACAAACGTGACTTTAGATCAAATAAAGTGTTTCTTGGATACAATCCTTAGTGCAAAGCTTACATGTTGTTGCCTAATAAGAAGATCATCATAACCAGGGATATTTTTTTTATGAGATTATGTTTCCATGCATGCATAAAATTTGTGATCACAATCTTCAATATATTTCACTCTTCACCTCATATGCTCCACCTATGCATGTCCCAATTTTGTCATCTAATCATCTTCATGATTCCCATGTTTCATCACCCATCCATACAAATTCAGTCATACCATGGTCTACACACTCTCAATCATCATCATTCCAATAAGTTTATGAAGGACAACCTTATATAGAATCTCTAATTAAGGATAACACAAATGATGTTATCTTACCATTTAATGATGAGTTTGCAGGTGAAGCTCCTCTTGATGATGCTTAGAACTCTTCATCACAATCATTTCATCATATGATGACAAGGTCAAAGGCTGGGATTTCTAGCCAAAAGTTTGGACAACTACTCTTAACGAATACCAATCACTTATCATGATGCTCTCAGTCATCCTACATGAAAACAAGCAATGATCAATGTGTATCAAGCATACTTAAGAACAAAACCTAGTCTCTCATCTCACTATCACATGACAAGACAGTCATATGCTGCAAATGGGTTTTGAAAGTCAAAAGACATGTTGATGGCTCTATCACCAAACACGAAGCCAGGTTAGTGGCCAAGGGCTTCACCCATATTGTTGGCTTTGTTTACACAAATACATTTAGCCCGGTTATAAAGCCAATTACAACCATAATCGTCCTTAGTCTTTCTTTGTCTAATAATTGGTGCATAAGACAACTTTATGTTTATAATGCATTTCTGAATGGTGATGTTGATACTAATTTTTACGTGGAACAACCTTCTGTATTTGAGCAAGAGGAAGGTCTGGTTTGCAAATTTATAAATCCTTATATGGTCTTAACGGGCTTCAAGGGCTTCGACTTCAAAGTTTACCTGAGATTTAACTTCATTAGGTTTTAAGACTTCTAATGTTGACTCTTTCTCTTTAAATCAGACGTTGTTCCACTTCTACGATCTTTGTGTTATCTTATGTGGATGACATTATTGTGACTGGTTCTAACAAATAATAAATCCAAGCACTAATCAATAGCCTAAACCATTACTTCTCCTTAAAGGAGCTTGGCTCCTTAAACTACTTAGTGGACATTCATTTTGCTCAATCCTCAGAAGGCATGTTTCTTAAACAAGAATCCTACATTGAGGATATCTTAAGAAGAGTTAAAATGGAGAATGCAAAGGGGTTCTGTAACCCCATGATCTCTTGTCAACACCTCTGAAAGTTTAAAGGACAACCAATTGCAGATGGAAAGCTTTACAGAAACATTGTTGGAGCACTTCAATATGCTATTATAACAAGACCAGAAATTTGTTTTGATGTAAACAAAGTAACTCAAGTCATGCAAAACCCTATAGATGAGTAGTGGAAGGCAGTCAAAACGATTCTCAAATATTTGTTAGGAAGTAGAGAATAAGGCTTGCAATTCACAAGAAGTCACAACTCAACATGAATGCCTCTGTTGATGCAGACTGGCAACAGACCTAGATGATAGAAATCAGTGAGTAGTTATTGTGTTTTCCTTTCTAATAACTTAGGTTCTTGGAGCTCAAAGAAGGAGCCCACTATCTCAAGGTCTATTACAGAGGCAAAATACAACAGCTTAGCTACTTCCAATTGTAAGGAGAACTGGATTTGTCCTTAATGCATGAGATGGGATTCAAATTGAATATAGTTCCAACAATTTGAGTAGACTATCAAGGAACTAAACAAATTGAATTGAAACTTCATTTTGTAAGAGATAAGGTTGTTCAGAAACAAATTGCAGTGCAACATGTGCCTAGCATTGATCAAATTGCAGAAACCTTTACCAAAGCCACTCACAGGGCAATTCTTCATGCTCTTAAAGAACAGGTTGATGGTTTATCCAAGAAAAGCACTTAAATTGAGGGAGAATATTGAAAATGCTGATAAAAGGCTTCAAATTAATCATCATCTCAGCACACTTATCCTTAAGCAAAAAAAACTATGTGGCCATGCAGGTACAAAATACGTGGACCTTTGATGATGTCATGTAACAAGAATTTCCCTTGTACCTTTCCCCTTTGTGTATAAGATCTAGATGTCATATACCCTTGATGAGTTTTATATTTCATTCTAGATTATTCTATGAACCAAAGGTATAAAAGCATGAGAGGTAGGAGCTTTGTATCAGATTGCAATCCAGAATTTTGAATGAAATAGTAATCCTCGTCCTTGTTCTTGTTTTCTTTCCACATTATGTTTTTGGTTACATTTCTATCACCAAGTCATAATCGAGAATCAATCACAAGGATAAATAACAGACATAATCGGGAATCAAGCACAAGGAGAAATAACAGATGAATCTGACCATCCATTTGTCCATTGTCAAAAGTTAGCACATCGAAAATCATATGCTAAATTGTCAGGAAAAGAGAGCGGAGGTTGGGCGCGGTTGTTTAAAGCAGACGCGCTTAGACACCCATTGAATTTTATTTTTTTTTACACTCATTTGCAAAAGTTGAATAACAGATGAAAATAATTCTTGTCGACTCACACAATGGGCCCCTTGAAAAGTGAACACATTTATAACATCAGTCAGTGTTATATATAAACATTGGTAGACATGTTAGTTAGTTGTAATAATTTTGACGATAAAAGGTCAATTATTTTGATACCTCAGCCTGAACTATAAAGTTGGCCCATATATTGTTCGTTTCACGAACTTCAATCACTCCCTTGAGGATATTCAAGCCAAAACCTCTAATGATCTCAACAATCTCCAAAATGAAGCCCCCCTCTTCACAAAGGATTTGCATAATTAAAGTCATGTATTATTAAATCATTATTCTTTATTCACCTTTTTGCTTCTTGCTGACTGAGTCTTTTCTTTCATACCTTATGAGTATTTGACCAGGGGTATCGAGGTCCTCAACTATGAGTGGACAAACCATAGACTGATCCCCAATTTCACAGTCCCTCATAAATCCACCATCGTCTTTGCCCGACAGATTTTTTGGTACCTCCCTACTCTGTGAGCCATAATAATTAAATCACTCTGATGGTTGTTCAGGTGCTTATAACAGTTTAGAAAAGAGAAAAAAAAAACTATTGTACCTTTCGCTTATTGATTTGTTTCAGACGCTCTGCATGTGTTATCAGACTGTGCATGAAGTTCAAGTGCCTAATGGTTCATTCCAACAAACGATCAATGCTCATCTGCCATAGTCAATGCAAGAAATTTAGAATGTCAAGAGGCTAGCATAGTTCGCATTCTTAGCTAGCACGACCTATTGTAAATAAGAGAAGCCATTTGAAGAAAAAAGAAAAAGAGGGAAAATTGGGTGACCTTGTGACCACTAGGAATGAGGTCCCTCAACTATGCCAACCTGTCTTGGATCATCTGACGATCTTTAGGCCTCGGTCTGATCCCAGCCTTAGCCTTTTTGTTGGCAGGTGGTTCCTCTACCCTAATTGGTGAGGTAGTGTGAAAAGTATCTCTCCTAATATTAGCCGGATTTAACAATTCGGTTGAAGAGGTTGTGTTATCTAAAACCTGGTGAAGGCCTAGTATGGAGAATAAGGTGTTTGAGGAGTGTTGGACAACTAGGTTCCAAGTGTCATTCCAGGTGTCCTTGATATTATCCGAAAGGTAGATGGCTGGGTTATTCCTACTCAAGCTTGATAAAGTGTTGTTGCTATCAGGCCAAAGCCATTGGGAAGCCTTAGTTTCATCACAAAAACAATTTGAAAAAACACTTTCTTCTGAATGATTATGAGACCAAGATGAGGTCACAAGAGAAAAACAATCATGAGCATTGTTTTTAAATACTTGCTTGGTGGAGGAACCAAACAAAGTTGTGCTATTGTTAGACTCTAGAAGAAAATCCTCCACTCCATCCGTCAATTGGCTGATGGTTTGGATCGGATCGTTTGAAGTACAAGGATATGACCGAGACGAAGTTAAATGAGTGCTCGAGTCTAGATTTTGGCTATTTGAAGGAGGTTCCTTTTCTCTGAGTTTCACTTCTCTCGCCTGCTTCTTCACTTGCTCGATAAATTCTTTCCTTTCAGGAATCTGAAACACAAGGCCACACAAAAAGGCTTAATTACTACACAAAAGTATTTGCAAATACCATAATTTTACCAATTGTTATTTTTTTTATATAGAAAATAAAAAATTACAAATGAAATGACTCGTTCTAGAATTTTAAACGACGCCAAAGAATTTTGCCTCTCGTGATGTGTATTTGAATGCATCCATTGGTGGTTTAGCGCAAATGCAACTTGGCCAATTACCCTGCATCAGAAGAATCCAGTGAAATTTTATCAAGTTTTAGATTTCAAGCTATTCCTTATCCCGAGCTGTATTCGTAAAAAAATTATAACAGAGCTCAGGACGCTAGAACAGTCGAGATAAAACAATGTTTGAAAATGATTTTCAGTAAGGACCATAACTAGCTTACCCTCCTTCTAGAACATGAACTTGTTGAAGCATGCCATCAATCCGAACTCGCATTTGTTCTTCAAAATAGCTATCTTTTAATGTTAGCAGTCTGTTCGCAGCACAGATAATAGCCTAGGAGAAGAATGTCTGCCTCATGTCTCATACTCGAACCAAAATATGATAACACAGAGTAAGCAACACTAAAGACCAGAGAATACAACAATAAGATAGCCGAGTATTTAAAAGGAAATATTATTTTAACACAGATATTCCTCATTTATGGTTGTGGACGCGCTCTATCTTTCTTCAACAATCTTTGATTATAGGTCGGTCATGACCCATGTTTTCTTCTTCTATTAAATGTAGCCAAAATACAGTTAATCCTACTTTCTTGACTCATATTCACTAAGTGATAGTATCGCATTACGTAAATTTGGAAAGTCCTTCTCATTTTCCTATATATTATAATTGTGTTGGCTTAATAGTAGAAGCTCTAGTCAATTGTTGAGATTAGCAAGCATCACTTTTGGGGTTAATTGTATTTAGTGTTTGAAAATTTGTACGTTTAAACTTTGAAATAATATCAAGTCATGTTTGACTTTGAACGGTTTGAAGACCTAGAGCATCTTTAGTTATAAGTTTTCAAGATGTTTGAAAACATAAACATGTGAGTTTTGTATTGGCGAAATTCCTTTGTAAGGCTTGACTTTTTTTTATTATGTCACAATAAGGCATGAATTTTTAACTTTTTCATTTCAATGTTTCAATTTTAAGTTACTCTCAATATGAGGTCTACTTTTACATTATACTTTTCAGTTTAAGACTCCACATGACTTTATATTTTAACATAATTATGTAAACAACAATACTTTTTTTAAAATTTATTTCTTAAGTACTTATAATGAAAAGTATTAAATGTCTTTAATAAAATTATCTAATAAAATAATTATTTTATAATTTACATTTATGCAAAAGCTTAGTGAAGTTTATTTTAAAAGTTAAAAAATAAATTTTAACTTAACTTTATTTTAAATATGTGATAACATTAAAATATAAACTACTTAGAAAAATAGTTATATTTTTTAAAATAAACTTATAGAAAATATTATTTGTGAATAAAACTACCAACTACAGAATTTTCCAGGTACTAATTTTATATATTTTTAACTTTTCAAAAATATAAATTGCATAAATGTAAATTATGAAATAAATATTTTATAAAATAATTTTATTGAATATATTAAATATAAGTACTTAAAAAATAACATTTTTTTTTTTTAAAAAAAAGTATTGATGTTTACGTAATTATATCAAAATAAAAAGTGATTTGGAGTCTTAAATTGAAAAGTAGAATGCAAAAATAAGCCTCATATTGAGAATAACATAAAATTGAAACCTTCAAATGAAAAGTTAAAAATCCAGGCCTTATTGTAACACAATAACGAAAAGTCAAGCCCACATGTACACGTAAATCGATATAATAAAAGAAAAAATAATTAAGAATATAGAATAAAATAAAAATGATAACATAGTAAATCAGAAAATAAAAATGATAACATAGTAAATCAGAAAAAAATAATTTAAAAAAGTGAATCTAAATATTATTAAACACTTATTTATATATAATATTCGTGATTTTCCTATCGTCAAAATCCCCATCACAACGAATCATTATCGTTACACCCCTTCGATTTGTGACTCTAGGATTTGGTTTTTAAAAATATTTGATGTATCTTTGTAATATCCGAAAAATAATTTTTTTTTTTATTATTATTGTATGACTGCAATAGAAAATAGAGATATTTGTATACATTCTTAATAAGTTGTTAAATATGTATTTATATAATAATAAAAGATATATAGTATCAAAAGAAAAACAAAAAAAAATTATTTTAAGACATAAAAAGACATTATATAAATGGGCACATTCCAAAATATGATCTGTCAAAATGAATTGTGTAACTAAAAGTTATATATTTTTATCAAATGAACTCATATTATTATTAATTGCTAGCTGAATAAAATTTATAGAATCTTGCCAACAATTATATTTATATATATGGGCGGATCAAATGCGGTCAGCTCTTAACATGCGGACGTGAGACCCAATCTGGGTCGTCCATTTAGCGGACAACTCTTAAAATGTGCACAGATCTAAAAATGCGCACAACTCTTAGCAACAACAGACAACTAACCTAGCAACTACAGAGAACTAACCTAGCAACTACATAGAACTAACCTAGCAACAAAAGACAACTAACCTATCAACATCAGAAAAAATAACCTAGCAACAAAAGACAACTAACCTAGCAGCATCAGACAACTAACCTAGCAGCAAAAGAAAACTAACCTACCAACAAAAGACTGTGAGTTAACTGATGCAGGATGTGATAGAGAGCCCTTCACGTGGGTGAGGGACGATCTCAAAGAGAGGCTCGACCGTGCCTTGGTTTCTGAGGCATGGGCGAAGGTGTTTGCGGTTACGACCGTCACACACCTCACTCGATTTGGACCTGACCATTCACCCCTCCTCATTAGGTGTCAATTTTAGAGCACCCCACGCCACTCTTCCTTTAGGTTCCAGAACATGTGGGTTTGCCACCGATCCTTCCACGACACTGTCAGGGATTCCTGGCGTCAGCCGACTAGGCTCTTTGGGATACGCAATCTCAAGGCGAAGCTCGGCAGACTGCGGCGTAGGTTGAGACAGTGGAACTGGGATGTTGTTGGAAACCTCTATCAGCGCCTTTCTGCGGCTCAGAATGCGCACGCGGAGGTTGAGCAGGCCTTTGACCTGGATCCCACTCCAGAAAATAGAACTGCGATGCGCCGCTGCCATGCAGAGTACCAGCTCTGACTCTTTATGGAGGAGGATTTCTGGAAGCAGAAGGCGGCCATTCGCTGGGTGGCCGAAGGAGAGCGGAATACTAGGTTCTTCCAGGCTTCGTTAGGCAGAAGCGTGCAAATTCTTACATCCACAGTATTGAGGCTAATGGGTCATCCCTGACAGGAGTCTCAGATTCGAGAGTCGGTTGTTGCTCACTTCCAGACCCTCTTCACCTCTGACAGAGGGTCCCACATTGCCCCGACCGCTTCTTTCTTTCCCACCATTCCTCCTTCGGTCGATCTTGTCGGCCTCTATGAGCTCCCAAGTAGGGAGAAGGTTAAGGATGTTGTCTTCGGGATTGATCCCAACAGCGTTTCTAGCCCCGATGGGTTCTTTTCTCTTTTTTATCAGGTTTGCTGGGATATTGTCGAGCCTGACGTTGAGGAGGCAATGTTGGATTTCTTCTCCAGTCACCAAATGTCGGATTCCTTCACGTCTACCTCTGTCATCTTGATTCCCAAGAGACCTAATACGAGCTCTTGGTCTGACTACAGGCCCATCAAGCTGTGTAACGTGACCAACAAGCTCATTTCGAAGATTCTTAATGGTTGTCCTTCCCCTATTCTCCCCTCCCTCATCTCTTCGAACCAGAGTGGTTCTGTCAACGATCCGGTCATTAGTGATAACATACGTTTCGCCCAGAAGATGATCCACGATATCTCCCATGCGGATTGAAAGCGGGCACTGAATATTGCGCTGAAGCTAGACATGGCTAAGGCGTATGATAGGGTGGTGTAGCCATTTCTTAGGGAGGCACTGGCTAGGATGGGATTTTCTGAGCGGTGGATCTGTTTTGTAGAGGCGTGTGTGGAGCACTGCACATTCTCGGTCCTAGTT